>BQNB010012448.1:11125-26766 GCA_026074375.1 Tanacetum coccineum
ATTTAATTGATAGAGGTTGCGTGAGCTCGTTTACTTTAGAGATGCAAGTTACGTTGGATAATGAGATAAAACAAAAAAATTCTCTGTAAGAAGGTGATATATTTATAATAGATGGATATTACATTGCATCTAATTTAATAGATGGAAAATTATATTGATGAAAATTACAGGTTGTTATAATAAAAAATAAAGATAAGTTAATAAAATAATAAGCATTATGAATAATTTATGTATAAGTACGTAGAGATAAGTAGTAGATTCGAGGTACTAATTTTTATGTACCCTAAATGATAATAAGATCACATTACTAATATGAAAATATATTATTTAGAACGATGTTTTTTTAATCTTTAGCTAATATGAAGTAAAATGAGAATGCATAGAATTACTCAAATTTGTCTAAGCCACGCAAACAACATACCACACAACACACCTGATGTGTATGGGACAATTGCATAGAATAAGCCCTTTCAAAAGACCTGACTTCTATAAATGGACTAAGGCAAATGTGTATGGGACAATTGCTTAAAATAAGCCCTTTCAAAAGACTTGACTTCTATAAATGGACTAAGGCAAAATGAGTATGGGACAATTGCGTAAAATAGCAAGATACTATACATGATTCATTGATTGTAATAATAACGTCCTACAAAATTTAACACAAGTCACGTACTTGTTGTGTTTTTATAGCAACATGAGCTATCAAAAGAGAAACAGTGAGTCGCCTACACGTACAACGGACACCTTTTTCTAAGGCTCCCGATAAAGCTTCTCTCTTGTTCGTCTCCAATGTTATCTCCCGATATAGCTTCTCATTGAATGTTGTTTATAAAATTACTAAATCTTGTCATCGTATGCTAAATACGAACATATTGTGTTATGGAGGACACCTTATTTAAATGTTGTTTTTGATTCTTTTTCATTTTAATTATAATATCGCAATAATAATTATTTGTCGTTATAAAATTTTATCGCTATTCACGAGTACTTGTATAGTTAATAGAATTGATATAAACATGATGATGAGATATTACGGTGTGAGTAATAGGAAAATATGTTATTTAAAAATGTGTTTTTCAAAAAGTATTGGTAATCTATCCCAAGTAATATGAAGTAAAAAGTAGCTTTACGAGTAAAATGAGAATGTATAGAATTACATATGCAAATTTAGTTGTTATCTAATGCAACACGTACATAACACTAATTGTGAGTTTGTGACAAAGATCGTGTTTATTTAAGGTTGAGGCCTACGATTTCGATCAATTTGTAAAATTCCAAAAATCAGTTACGTTATAATCAATTTCAGGTGGCAACGACTATGTCACATGTGTGTTTCACAACCTGTACAAAAATAAAATTTAAAAAAAATGAAAGAAAAACATACGACAAGAGCTAAAATACGATGAGAAACCTATTTTTTCATCAGCAGTGAAAAGCAGAGATAAACAAATATTGGTAGATAAAATGTGAAGAAATAACATGTAGTAATAAAAGACTCGTATCCTTGTACTTAAAGATGTACGGCATGATTTCGACATTATCGATTGGAGGAATTTTGTGTTCTTTTCATGATCTTGACGTCAACACGGTTTCACAACATCGCTTAGAGTAACGTATTAGATGACTAAGTTATGTTAGTTTGACCGTTGACCGTTGACTGTTGACCGTTGACGGTTGACTTATTAGGCCCAAACCTAATTGTGGGTTTGGGTCCATTATGTTTTAGGGTTTGCATTGCTTACTTATTAAGCTATGTATTTAGTATAAATACATAGCCAATCTTCATTATGTAATCACAAAAACACAATCAATAATATATATCTTTGTTATTTTACATGGTATCCGAGCTCTAGGTAAGATCCACCAACAAAATTTGCTATCCTCCGGTCATCGGCTACTCGCCGATGATCCGGAGGGATTCCGCTATTTTAGCTTTATTGTTTTAATTAGGATTTCATTTTTCGTATTCAATGCATAAACCCTAAACCCTAGCCGTCAAATCGAAAAAAAATGTTGAGTTGCCATGAATCAACTATATTTTTTTCCTCTATTTGTTTTCATTGTCAAAGATCATTGTCGTTGACAACAAAAGTTGATTATCAAATTGCCACTACCTTCTAAAGGCAAAGCAAGCCATGACGTAAAAAAAATCGTCACGCAAAGGAGGATGCCGCAAGCAATAAACAACTATGCCGTCAAATGCAATTATGCTTCCGCTCAAAAAAAAAGATGAGGAAAAGAATAAGCGGCTTTCAACATTCATTCCAAAAAAAACCCTAGCCGTCCTAACACATCCCATATTATATTGATATAGCCATCAATCCTTTGTCTCTTACTCTACGTTTTACAAACGGAGATCATTGTAGTTTTCAAAAATAGTTGGTTGCAAATTTGTCGCTCCCACCTAAAGGCAAAGCAAGCCATGACGTAAAAAAATCGTCACGCAAAGGAGGAAGCCGCAAGCAATGTTGGTGATACGGTGCTTTATGTTAATACGAAGGCGATTTTCTTTGTTGTTTCTTCTACTTCTACTATCTCTTTTCTTCTTGCGGCTTTCAACATATGTTCCAGTTTGTCCGTTCGAAAGTCTGTCGTTCAAACTGCGGGGGAGTATTAGATGGCTAAGTTATGTTAGTTTGACCGTTGACTGTTGACCGTTGACGGTTGACTTATTAGGCCCAAACCTAATTGTGGGTTTGGGTCCATTATGTTTTAGGGTTTGCATTGCTTACTTATTAAGCTATGTATTTAGTATAAATACATAGCCAATCTTCATTATGTAATCACAAAAACACAATCAATAATATATATCTTTGTTATTTTACATAACGAACCACCTCGTTGGTATCAACTAAACCCAAAACTACAACAATATGAATAGTCGAAAAACAAACCGAATAGTTCCAAAGAAATACTAAAACAGCTTAATTTGGTAAAAGTAAAACAATCATTAAGGTATTATTTGAACACCTAAGAGCCTAAATCCTTTGCTTGTTTGCATCTTCTGGTCCTTCCCAAGCGTCAAACTCCCTCCGGTATTACTTGTAGGAAAACCAGTTTCAATCTCAAAAAAACCTGAATCCTCATTATAGTAAAAAGATACCTTATACTTAGCCATTAGTTTTTTTTAACAAACTGGTTCCAACCGCGAGTACATTCAAAACTCTTGCTAGTCTTCCTCTGACAGCACCAAAACTTCCACGACTTTTTATCAACATCAATAAAAGAAAATTCACAACAATCCTCTGGTTTGTTGTGAATTTTCTTTTAATGATGTTGATAAAATGTTCTGGAAGTTTGGGTACTGTCAAAGGAAGACTAGCAAGAGTTTTGTTTTGTATTTACTAGCACTTGGAACCAGTTGGTTAAGGAAAAAAAACTAATGGCCAAATATGAGGTATCTTTTTACTATAATGAGGATTCAGGCTTTTATGAGATTGAAACTGGTTTGCCTACAAGTAATACTAGAGCGAGTTTGACGCTTGGTATGGAAACACAAGGAACGTAAGTGGAATCAAAGAAATATGAAGGAATTGTTGAGGGTCAGAAGATACAAACAACCAAAGGATTTACGCTCTTTCTTGTTCAAATAATACCTTAATGACTGTTTAACTTTTATCAAATTAAGCTGTTTTAGTATTTCTTGGGAACTATTCGTTTATTTTTCCGACTATTTTTACTTGTTCAATTCTAGTGTCTGTGACGTTTGATGTCGGTTTGATGAACGTAGCATACTTTCTTACAAATTTTGTGATAGCTATGGTTTCCATATTGTTGTAGTTTTGGGTTTAGTTGATAGCAACGAGGTGGTTCGTTACTATAAGCGATGTTGTGAAAACCGTGTTGACGTCAAGATCATGAAAAGAACACATAAAATTCTAGCAATTGATAATGTCGAAATATTACGTACATCTTTAAGTACAAGGATATGAGTATTTTATAAAGAAAGAAAAAAAAGAGACAAACTGTTATATTTAGTCTTCATATTAGCTTAGGAATAAGTCTTAGGGTTAGAGTGTTAAGCTTTGTTTCTTATTAGTCAAATAGATAAAAGGGTCGTTGGATTTGCTTGTGTCCCAATCCAACCCAGTTTTGTTTTCACAACTGACTAGATTTACAATTCGTGTTAGAGTCGGTTTCTTACCCCCTCATTCTCTATAAATAGAGATGAGGGGGTGAGGGTAATGTACGTCATTCTTTCAAGTTCATTTGATTAATAAAGTTCAATCGTTTGGGTTATTACGTGTGGGTTATATCTTCTTGTTGATCATATATACTTGCTGTGGTGTGTCAAGTTTGCTTTACAAGTTTTCAGGTTCCGCGAGCTTGCTTCCGGGTTGTTAGTCGATCGGAAACTAACAGTTTTGCTTTCTTTTGGAATTGAATGGTTAACAATTAAAACTTAGATATCATAAGTAAGTTCAGTGCTGTTGATAGATCTCAATTTGCCTGCTTCTTCTAACAAAACCAAAGAGTTGTCAACTCATAACATCCCCAACTCTGATGATAAGGCTGTATCACGGTATGCTGTTACGCTAAACAGGTCAGAATATCCCTGGATGGTTAAACAAACTGGGTAGTAACTGCAAAACATACGAAAGAATATAAACCAAAAATGCCTTCCATGCCAAAAAGGACAAAAAGTGAGATAAAGTGTGAGAAAGCTTAAACACTTAATTCTGTATATATGTATTTTAATAATATATTCTAGGGAAGACTTTTAGTCTTTATAAGAAGATATATTAATTATAACAAGCTAGTGGATTGAAGTACAAGTGTAGGTGTATATTTTTTTTTATTAGTTTGAGATTGTGATATTTAATTATTATAAGGATTATCAAATTAATAAGGGTTAAAGAATGACGGGAGCCAAGTTTGACATCGAAAAATTCGATGGAACTGGTGATTTCGGGTTATGGAGGATCAAGATGCATGCTTTATTAATCCAACATGGATGTGAAGCAGCTCTGGAGGTTTTACCCGCAGATATGGAAGTGAAAGCTGAGCTGAGCTGACAGAAAGCTACCAGTACCGTGATTTTTGTGTTTTAGGTAACAAGGTCTTGAGAGAGGTTACCGGGGAGACGACTGCAGCGGGGGTTTGGACCAAGCTCGAGACTTTGTACATGACAAAGTCTTTGGCCAACAAGTTGTACCTGAAGAAGAAATTGTATACATTCTACATGCCGGCTGGATAAGAGATTTCCGAGCATATAGATGAGTTCAACAAAATCGTTCTTGATTTAGCAAATATTGAGGTAAAATTCGAGGATGAAGATATTGCTTTATTATTACTCACTTCTTTACCAGCATCATACGAACACTTTGTGGATACCTTGCTTTATGGACGGGAAGATTTTTGGAGGATGTGATGGCCACATCAAATTCAAAGGAAATCAAAGAAAGGTCTAAGGCGAAGGGGGATGATGGTGAAGGGTTATATGTGAGGGGAAGAACCGATCGTAGGGATTCGCATCAGTCAAGGGGAAAGTTAAGATCAAAGTCTCGAGGTGGAAGACTCAAGTGCTATATTTGTCAATCTGAGGATCACTTGAAGAGAAACTGTCCGAAGAATAATCGCAAGAAGTCAACAAGTTACGTCAAGAAAGATGATCAGCCAAGCTCCAGTGGTTCGACTTATGACGATTCTGGAGGATGATGTGTGCATGAGCACACAGCTCAGGCTCTGCTAGATTTGATCATGGATTCAGGATGTTCATACCACATGACACCCAGGTTAGATATATTGTTTGATTTTCTAGAATGCGATGGGGGCAGTGTACAGTTGGGTGACAACAGGGAGTGTAAAATCAGAGGTATTGGCAAGGTGAGGGTACAACTGAGAGATGGGTCAAGTTTTGTGTTAAACAATGTCAGGTATATTCCTGAATTGAAAAGAAACTTGATATCGCTGGGAACTCTTGAAAAGAGAGATTTACCGTAAAAATGCATAGTCGTTTGCAATGTTAAGGTGATTAGGGTCAGGGTGTTTTATCTGGAACAAGAAGGCGATAATTGCTGTGTGCCGTTGGGAGTAATTCAAATTTAGTGGGGTAATTTTGGGGGGAGTCGTTCCTGGGTTTAGGTAAAATACGTAAGTATCTTGGCGTAGTAAGTGGTAGGTCGGCTGGGGCCGGTTATAAAATAATGTTGGGTTGGTAAGGTGGCGTAAATAGCGGGCTTTAGAATGGTAATATTTAATATATGGGGGGGGGTCGTTATAATAATAAATTCGGCGCGGTCGGCTCGGGCGGTAAAAAAAAGGGTAGGTGAGGTGGTTGGGTTGAGTTGGGCCGGGGGTGTAAGTGGATGGGAGGTATAAGGTTAGGTAATAAGGTTGGGTACCGGTGATATATGGGTTGGTGCAAGGGGGGTCTGGGGGGTATTATCAATTGAGTGTTTAAAACAGGTTGGTTAAGGGGGCGTACAGGGGGTGATGTGTTTACTGGAGGAGTTCGGGGTGGTAGGGGGTTTGGTGGTTAGTTGGGGGGGGTGATCTCTTTGCTGGGGGGGCCTGCGTTAAGGGGGGACGTGTATAAAATGTAGTGTCAATTGGGTATAATTGTATTCTCGGCCTGTATATAATTGTTCGGGGGTAAAGGCGGTTATTTCAATGAGGGGGTGGGGGTTATAATATAAAATATTGATCGTATTACTTTTCTCAATCTCTATTTATCTATATTTGAGATGGCCTTGCATTGCAGGTGGGCTTATAGCTAGTGTGAAGAAAAGGACTGTCTTGCGCAGGTTTGGCATAAAAGACTAGGACATATCAGCGAAGTAGGACTACAGGTGCTGGAAAAGCAAGGTCTGTTTGGCAAGGAGAGTCTATGGTTTAGGTATAGTCGATTTTATGAGAATTGTGATTCTGGGAAAGTCACATCGAGTCAGAGTTCGGTGTAGGGAAGCACACTATCAGGGTAGTGGTAGACTATGTTCATTCAGACTTATGGTGTCCATTCTGGGGGAATCATTGGGAGGGTAAGAGGTATTTCTTTTTCTATTATGAATGATTATTCTAGGAGGGAATGGGTTTATATTCTCAGGTCAACACGAAGCATTTGGGAAAGTTCAAAGAGTGGGCAAGCAATTAGTAGGAGAATCAGACTGGAGGACGGTTAGATGTTGAGGACGGATAATGGTTCTTGAGTTCTGTAACCGGGAGTTTGTAGCAGCAGATATGCATTGAGGAGTGGGATTGCTAGACATTTTGTCGTTGCCGGAACGCCGCATACAGAATGGGGTGTAGCAGAACGTTCTTATGTAACACGAACTCTCATGGATAAGGTTACACTGTTTATTAATTCAGTATGGGTTGCCCAAAGACCTTCTGGAGGAAGCGACATGTACGGCGATATCTTATCTAAGGTCACATCGATAGCGATTGAGAAAAAGAAACCTATGGAGATGTGGTCGCGGAATTCCAGTGATTATGGGATTGTTGTGGATTTTTGCTGTGTTCGCATATCCACACAATTAAACAAGGTAAGCTGTAGCCCGTTTCTGCTTGAGAGCGATAAAATGCGTTCTTTTGGGTATCCCGAGGGTTTGTGAAGGGGTATAGGCTATATAGGCTTGATATGAAATCACCTAAAAAAATAGTACACTAGCTGGAAGTGGTTTCAATGAATGTGTTATGTACAAACGACACGTGAAGGATTCTGGTGTTAGGTGATTAACGTCTGTTTGGAGGGGGAATTACAGGTTGACGGTGGATGCAGAGGTTTTAAAATAATCATAAGCATGAGGAGCATCAGATTAGACAGGAAGATGGCAAAAATGATGAAGATGCAGGGGCTATCAAGAAACAATCAGCCACCGGATCTTCAGTTATCAGTTGACTGAGATCGGAGCCAAAGACTACGAACGAAACCTTGAGGTTTCAAGTAAAAGTAATATGGCTGTTACGCATTTGGCTTGCAGCAGAGGAAGAAGATCCTCAATGAACCATTGACGTACAGGAGGGAGTTGCATTGTGAAGATAGTTCTAAGTGAAAGCTGCTATGAAAGAAGAGATGGATTCTCTAAGGAAGAACAAGACTGGGAGTTTGTAGATCCTCCAGCTGGGCAAGCTGGTGAGTTCTTAAATGGCTCTGATAAGATAAAGAAGCAGTCTTGAGGTGTCAAATAGCATAGGTACAAGGCAAGGTTAGTGGCTCGTGGATTCACACAGAGGGCAGGTATTGATTACAATGAAGTATTTTCTCTGGTAGTTCGACACACATCTATTCGGGTTATACTTGCATTGACTGCGTGTAAAGATTATGAGCTAGAGCAGCTTGATGTAAAACGCAATTTTTACATGGAAATCTTGAAGAAGTTGTTCTACATTGAAGCAGCCACGGGATATGAACAAGGTAAAGGTATGTTTGTAAAGAAATCCCTTATGGTTTGAAGCAGGTCACCTAGGCATGTATAGGAGTTTGATGAGTTACATGCTAGCAATGGGTTCAATGCGTTGCAGATACGACAGCTGCGGATATTACAGGAGTTATGCCACCAGGTGAGTATTGTCTATATATTCGTTTTATGTAACGTTATGCTGATTTAGCTTTGTAAGAGCAGCTTATGCACCAGGTGAGTATATCTATCTACTGTTATATGTAGACGATATGCTGATTGCTGAAGCAAAAAAGATTCTTGGTATGGAGATCGCCAGGGATCGGAGTCGCAAGATTCTGAGGGTGTCACAATCTGGGTATGTTTCTAAGATATTGAATAATTTTAGAATAGACAATGGAAAACCAGTTCAGATGCCTTTGGGTGGGCACTTCAAGCTGTCGTTGAAGGATTGTCCGGTTAGGGATTGTGATGTTGAAAGGACGAGTAAGGTGCCGTATGCAAATGCGGTTGGGAGCTTAATGTACTTGATGGTGTGCACGAGGCCAGACATAGCGTATGCGGTAAGTGTAGTTAGCAGATATTTAGCGAATTCGGGTAAAAATCATTGGGAAGCAGTGAAGTGGATTTTGAAATATTTGCGGGGTACTGCAAACGTAGGTTTGGTGTATGGGACAGATCATGGCAATCATGTGGACGTAACAGATTTTGTTGATTCAGACTACGCTAAGGATCCGGATAAAGGTAGGTCTATCACTGGTTACGCATTTTTAGTACAGGGATGTGTTCTAAGCTGGAAGGCAACGCTACAACACGTGGTGGCTCTTTCAACTACAGAGGCGGATAAGCACTGTGAAAAATATCATACCTAAAATGACCATATTATCTAAGACATTGTGAATAAGCATAATGACACCTCTCTTTCTAAAACGCCACATGCAATAAGCATAATGAGGGATTGGTGTCTATAGAATAATCACCAAATAAACAAACCCCAAACACTAAAATTTCAAAGTACAACTCCCAAATTCTAAGGATCGTAAAATTATCCGAGGCAAGGAATAGGCAGGAGCATAATTCCTGATTTTTTATAACAAATGCTTCTTCCAATGAAGGCTGCCACGACTCCATCATTCGAGTATCAGCAAAATCCTAACAAATGTGCTCTAAGATAACTTTATCAGCAACAAATTCCAGTGCTCGGATACTAATGAAAACTCATACATAAACCATATATATCTATGACCAATATCTAGAAAACCAGCAGCAAGTTAAGGGTATTATATTCTTGAGCACATAATTTACAATCACTAAATGTACCTCTGCTCTCTTTCATATCAGAAGGTTTCTTTCGACTCTCCTCGGGGAAAAAACTCATTTGGAGACCCAAATGTATCTGACCATCCATCTGGTACTTTGCTTCTTCAACATCAGCGGGCTCTACAAACTGAACAAAACCAAATCCATGAGGTTCAGTGTATTTTCAATTCAACAATAACCAAAAATCAAAACAATTAAAAAAATGTTACAAAACCAAACTTACCTAGTAATTTCATCATGTAGATTTTTTAGAAACCTAAAACAAAAAAAACATAGCACTAATAGGATCTGAGTTAAAGTTCCTTCAATTCCATGGTGATGTTCTTTCTCCAAAAACTCAAAACTCAATGTACTTTATAGTTGTCCTACATTAAAAGAATAGTTAGGTAATTGGTGATGATGCGTTAATCATATAATTCTTGTTTTCGATCAAGGCATTAGGGTATTTGCGCATCATCTCAATACCTAAAAGTATCTATTTTGTATACAATCAATATTAAATCTAAACAATTAAACTCAGTTATATTCAATATAAGTGCCCTCATTGAAGTTAAAGTACGATTTGTCGATTTACTTTCACGCATCTATCTAAAACAATAAAGAGCAGGCAATAGTAGAAGAAAAAATAGTGCATTAAAGACAAAAACATTACAGATTATAATAAAATAAAGAAAAACACGATTATTCGATTAACGACACATATGTAAACAAAAGAAAACAATAAACTTAAAATTAAGAAAAAAAAGATACCTGGTGATTGGTGAAAAGTTGTTTGTGAAAAAACGATCGGCTGATCTCGCATAAACTAATAAACAATCGTTGATTTGACTTTTTCTAATATAAAAAGAAGGAATATGACCATAATTTATATAGACAAAAAAAAGGTCGGCAATACAAATTGGTGTCAAAGATTAAACTTGGGCCTACACTTAACATATATAGAGTTATAAATTTTTTGTTGACCTAAAAGTAATGGGCTCTGTTCCATAGAACAGTTTGCACATTGTAGACATCCGGGCCTGAATTTGGTTTGGAACATGTGGAGGAGTTCAAGTCACGGTGGAGATTATTAGAAAGTAACTTAAACTTTAGGGTTGGTTTCGTAAATTTGGTTTTGGATAGATATTTGTTTTTTATATGTTTCCTAATTTATGTCAATTTAAGATTTGGTAGTTTTGGGTCATTGGTTGCCTATAAATAGAGGTCAATATCATTAGTTTTCTTTGTACTTTTGGAATTAGGGTTTGGTACCTTTGAATTTGATTTTGTAATTTGGTTTGGTATTTGAAAGCTTCTGATTGTTCGTATTTGTTTGTTCGCTTTTGATTACCAACATCAAGCATCTCCAAAATCAAAATGTCAGATCATATACCTTTCGAAATCCAATCAGAAATCATGGAAAGACTTCCAATCAAATCACTTATTCAGTTTCGATGTGTTTCAAAACCATGGAAGTCTTTGATCGATAGCTCCAAATTTATCACTAATTACCATCGCATTCAGCAGCATCATCATCTACTTGTAAGTTACGCTAACCCGCAAAATATATCTGACCGATATTATGTTTCGATTGTGGATGATGACACTTTTCCCCAACAAAAGTTTTCACTTACTGTTCCCGCGTCCGTAAATCAGTTGAACAGACCAACAATAGTTGGCTCCTCTCAAGGCTTAGTATGCTTTTATGATATTCTTGCTCATCCAGATGGTTCCCGAACAAATACAGCTGTAATTTGGAATCCTGTTATTAAAAAATCGGTTACCATATCTGTGCCTGATGATTTAGGTTCACCATATAGTACTGCTGTTGGTTTTGGGGTTACTCCGGACACGAGTGACCCTAAGCTTGTCAAGGTTTCATTTGATCGTAGTTTGGGGTATTGGGGGGTTTTTGACACTGTAGTTGAGGTATTTACATTAAGTACAATGGCTTGGAAAAGACTTACCACGAACTTGCCTCGTAATTCAACTATATTCGAAGATAATCAGGTAGTTATAGACAGATTTACTTATTGGCGTGCAAATGCATATCATCAACGTTTTGGAGACCCTCATTATAAGGGGTTAGATCAGATTATGTCATTTGATATGATAGCCGAAGAATTCAATGAATTAGATCTCCCGGATAGTTTTGCATGTAATCACGATTTGTTTATTTCTAAGGCGAGGGAGTCTTTAGTTGTGGTTGAAATGAAATGGGTGGGTGGGAACCAAGTTCTTAGTGTATGGATGATGGAACATGGCGATCCAAAATCGTTGACAAAGAAATTTACCATTAACACAACAAATGATGTAAATGAGGTACTTGGATCTAGGAAGAGTGGCGAACCTTTAATCGGAATGATAGAAGATGATGCAGAACCTTTAATCGGAATGAGAGAAGATGATGCTGAACGTGATGAACATATTGGCCTTTGTGTTTATGAATCGTGCTCGGGACACATTAATTCTATTGGGATTACTGATATAGATAATTCATGCAATGTGAGTTCTTATATAGAGACACTACTTTTGCTTGATCATTGAGATTCTAGCTACTTTGACATGAATTGAGGATATGATAATGGTGACATTGCAAATGTGGATGAAAACAGATTGCTTTTGGAGCAAGCAAGATTGAAGTGTAGTTATGGCGCAAATTCGTTAGATATAATGAAAAATTAGATGATGCTTGTTGTTTTGTTTTTTCATAGATGGTGCTTTCTTAGGTGTTTTTATTTGTATGTCGTTTTATGTCAATGATGACTCATCGATGATATGGCACGGCAAAAATAACCTCGGAATTTTCTATGCAAGGGATGTTTAAATTTTAATTTAAAAAATAACCTCTGAATTTGTAAAAAGAAAATTCACTAACAAGAGGCTATATCCAAGGGAAGTTTAAAATCTATATCTATACTATCTATATCTATACTTCTATATCTATACTACATATAAAGAGAATTTGTCATTTTCTTGAATTTTCAACATCTTTGTTGAAAAGTTGAAAATTGAATCTATATTCGGCAATGTTGAAAGTTGATTATATCTTTGGTAATACTTCAATGTGTATCACACAGCTTGCATCCTAATTCAACCGAATCAATATGGCTGTCACATTTACATAGGTGGGAATGCATGAATCTATGTATGGCAATGTTGAAACTTTAATGCTGGAAACTATTTTAAGCATCATTATATACACGGATGGAAGGAAGCTTTAATCGGAATGATAGAAGATGATGCTGATGCTGAACCTGAACATGTTGGCCTTTGTGTTTATGAACCGGGACACATTAATTCTATTGGTATTACTGAAAGAGAAGATTCATGCAATGTGAGTTCTTATATAGAGACACTACTTTTGCTTAATCATTGAGTTTCTAGCTACTTTGACAAGAATTGAGGACTATGATAATGGTGACATTGCAAATGTGGATGACAACAGATTGCTTTTGGAGCAAGCAAGATTGAAGTGCAGTTATAGTGGAAATTAGTTAGAGATAATGAAAAATTAGATGTGGAATATTTTGAACTCACAGTATTAGAAAGAAAGGGTCTATTGATGTTACAACTCAAAAACACGTGTTCATTGCTTGAGGTACGTACTTAGAAAATGATCACTCGACACCTTAAAGAGAAGAGATATACGGAGTTATAATTATCAGCCGATCTAATTAGAAGTTACCATACACATATTGATACACCTTTCTGAATAAGTACACATATCAAAATAATTAGGACTCAAACTTAGAGCTTTAGGAGTAATCAACTTCGGATACCCATATTGGAAATTAAATCACATAGATAATTTGTGCAAAAGCTTCTTAAGGAAATTGACAACTACGGAGATAACAAAACACCACTAAACAATTCTGTTTTGGAAAAGCTGTAATAAAGTTTTACATTTCTCAACATGTCAAGTCTGTAGGAAGAGCTTTTCACCACGAAGTTGTCATCTCTAATAAACATATTATGATATAATAAGCTATTCTCTTAATCTCTTAATCGTCAATGTACTCATATGCCACATGCTGTATTTTTAATACGCATAAAACATTGAGTCAATTACATCAATCTCTAAAACATTCAAAGGAACCTATAATAGCATTTATTACCAACATACTAGACTACTAGCTAATGGAGAACTGAGTATTGTTTTTGTTACCCTTTAATATATATATGGTGTAAAAGACATTAAAATTACTAGTTAAAACCTATAAAATACTTTTTTTGGTGAGAGGTGACAGCTTATATGACAGCTTTTGTTTAGACTGTCAAAATGTCAACTTTGTGGGATTATTGCACTAGAACACAGTAAGCAGAACACCTGACATAAGGTTTTCTCTGCATGTTTACCCGAGAAGGGGGGTGAATCAGAGATATGTGGCCTATCTAAGTTATCCCATCACCGTTTCTCGGCCACCCTCAAATGTGTATCTCCGTTCTCAACGTTCGGGATAACTAAGAGATTAAGAGAATAGGAAAAGCTGCGCAATAGGCTTGGAAAACTCTTTAGTTTTGACTTTTGAGTTCAACTGGAACTTATCCATATTGCAAATATGACTTCACGCCCTTAATCTTGACTCGTTTCATCAAAGCAATGTCGGTTCATCTTCGTGGATCAAGTTGGCTTCATTGTCGTCGTCCTTCCATTTAGTACACTCCCTTGCGAAGTGTCCTTTTTCTCCACACTCATAGCATCTAAGTCCGCTCTTGTCACCTTGACCCGAGCTTCTTCCACGTCCTCTTTCTCCTCTACCAAATCCTCTTCCCCGACCTCTTCCTCCTCTAAAAAACTCGCTGCTAGTCAGCAACAGTCCCCCTTGGTCTTCTTCCTTTTCATCATGACTTTTGAGTCGTTCTTCGTATGCTTTGAGTCTTCCCACCGCTTCTTCAAACGACATGGTTTCAATCTCTGAATATTGCTCGATAGAGGCAATAATCGGTAGATATTTCTTCGGGGCTGAATTGAGAAGCTTTCTCACCGCAACTTCTTCGTCAAGCCTTGAACCAAGACTTTTAAACTTTGCCATAATACTTCCTATCTTGCCAGAAAATTCATTGATCGTCTCGTTCTCCTTCATCTTTAACATCTCCAATTCACTCCTTAGAGTTTGCAACCTTGCTTTCTGGACCCGGTCCGCTCCTAAATACCGAACCCGAATCGATTCCCAAACATCTTTCGCATCTTTGTGCTTTGCAACCTGTAGGAGAATATCTTCCGGTAAGGTTTGGAAGATTATAGCTTTCGTGGTGTAATTCTTTTTCTCATCTACCGTTGCCCCGGTTACCGGATCTATCGACTCCCAAAGACCATATGCCCTCAACACCGTCTCAACCAAAATAGACCATGAGGTGTAATTGGTTTCAGTTAGTTTGGGACATTGAAGCGATGCGTTACTACCTTGCTCACGGACTGTCAACGTTCCTGATGTTTCTACCATTCTTGCTAAACTTTTCTTATTCTTGCTTCTTGCTTATCGATGCTTGCTTATCGATTCTTACTTGCCGACTCTTGCTTGCCGACTCTTGCTTGTCGACTGTTTCTTGTTTGCTACTTGCTACAAACACGAAACTTTTTACTTGCTATCGTTGTCTTGCCTGCTACTTGCTACAGACTACGCGACAAACTTCTTGTGATAACTTGCTCTTGCTTTCTTTCTTTTGATCACCAACTGATCAACCTTGCTGTGATTTCTTGCTATCTTTCTTGCTATGATTTCTTGCTAGTTTCTTGCTATCTTTCCTGCTTTTAAACATTCCTTGCTACTGCATTCTTATGCTTACTCGCTGTGATCAAAAGGACTTGCTGCATGCTTTCGTCTTTCGCTGTCTGATCACATCAGATGCAATCATCCCTTTAATTTCTCGCTCTCCACACACCGGGTATGAGCCCCATGTGGCTCTGATACCACGTGTAGAAAAATAGCTTGCACACCTCAATCACACTCAACTCACAGATTGTATATCTCACTGATGTGGGGACTACTTTGTATATGA
>BQNB010012448.1:28639-79143 GCA_026074375.1 Tanacetum coccineum
GTTTCATCTTGGTATTACGTTCTGACTGAGTTGTTGGGTTTACGATTTAAAGTGCCCTAGCTCCTCAAACGTTTACTGAATGACTTCTGAATTATGATGGCCCGAACGGTGATACAATAATTCCAAACTCTTCAATCAAACTCATAACTCTTAAAACCAAAGTTCTAAAGTACAATCTTCCTAAGACTTGACATATTCTACTCAGGTTGTGTGACGTGGCTGTTTACTAATCATTTTGCTTTATCAACCTTCCCCGGTTAAGATTGTGATAAGGTCGTCAGCTTTCATTTTGGAATATTTATTACATCTACAAATCAGGTGAGTTCATAGCCTCGCTTTTCAATCTCTTTAATGCTTTCAAAAACCCGCGAGGGGGATACATGCTTGTTACAAACTCTTTTATATACTCGTTTATCTTATAACAATGTGATTACTTTTCAAAGACTTAATGAGTTCATAACCTCACATACTTTATAATCCTGTGATACCTACTATAAACCATGAATGCAAGTGTTTTCTAAACTATATGCTATCCTGATATATTATTGCCTAAGTACATGAAAATATCTCTTTGGGTAGTATCTCCCAATATCTCTTCAATATCTATTTGGGTAGTATCTCCCAATATTTCTTTAATGTCTCTTTGGGTAATATCTCCCAATATTTCTTTAATGTCTCTTTGGGTAATATCTCCCAATATTTCTTTAATGTCTCTTTGGGTAATATCTCCCAATATCTCTTTAATATCTCTTATGTGATTCATGAGTTTAGGGTAATAATACTGTTCTCCATGATAATACTGTTCTCCATGATAATAATGTTCTCCATGATAATTATCCCTGCAATACCAGTATTTACACTATAACTTGTATTCAACTATTACATTTCAAACCTATGAATTTCACTCAACCTTTGTGTTGACCCTTTTTATGCATGTTTATCTCAGGTAATTGAGCAACTTATGGCATGGAGTGGCATGGACTCGAAGATGGCTAAAACTTGTTATCATTCACATTGTATGTAACTAGATTTTGGGACCTGCCTTTGTAAAACTCTGATTTGAAATGAATGATAACGTATCTTTTGAACAAACGTCTCTTTTGGGTCGTTTTCTATGATTATGATTGTTGTTTCCATGAAGTAATACCCCAGATTAGCTTCCGCTGCTATATGTAAAAATGGGGGTGTTAAATTTAACAATGGCACAAAGCTGTAAATAAAGTTCGAATAGAAAACATGACATATGGCTTGCTATTATTTCAGATAGTAACCCGGTCATCATCTCAAAGGCAAGTTTTTCGTCAAAAGAAAATTGGACCTCTCAACGAAAATCTATTTTCTCGAGCATGGTCTACTTTATGACCATGAAAAGGCTTGTGTTTACTTTGCAACACAACTCGTGCTTTCTTTATACAAATTAATGTACGTGTCAGTGCATTTATTTGTTAAAATAAGAGAAATCTTATTTTTATTGGTAAAAAGTTGTCTTCACAATGAATCAGTGTTTTCAGTAATCACAAAAAGATTTTTCAAAGATAATTCAACCACTCAAACAATGACAACATCTCTTTAAATAGAAAACGGGTCATTATTTGAGGGGGAGAAATCGTCATCAAACAATCTTGTAAAATGGTCTTTCAAAATAAGTCATGAAATAATGGATAAAGTTTTGGATAATGACGGATAACAATTTCAAGGGGAGTTAATTTATATTAACTTCAAGTGCTTTAGATGTCATTTGTTTAAATCTTTATGGACTTAGAGACTTAGTGAATTCAGGCTTTAAACTACAGACGATCAATATTGCCAACACCTCATAGTTTGTAAAAGACTTAGGAATGCTTGGAAATACTTTCATAGTTTTAAATGCCTTGAAGTTAATTCTCACGGAATAGATTTAAGCTTATCAATTCTTCAAACACAATCTCGAATATGTATGCGTATAAGGTTTTGCTGATTCCGACGTGTCGAAACCAGCAAGGGGGAAGGAGTAGATGTATACTTGATAGTGTCCTTGGCCTTCTTTTGAGGTTAGCTTCTTTTGTCTTTTGAGGTTAGCTTCTTTTGATTTTAGGCTGTGTTGAATCTTTCGGGTGCACTATTTCAATCACATGTAGGAAGAGACATCTCGTCATTAGCCAGTATGCATCATTTGAGTCCCCAGGGGGAAGTGTTAGGAGTATAATTATTTAAAATGTGAGAAAAGTTCTTGCTGATTCAATAAATGCTTCCTCAAACGGTCAATCCCTAAGCTTATTCTTAAAAGAAGTAGAAATATTTGATAAAAGAGGTACACATAGGTATGATGATTCCTTAAGTCAGTCAGTATTCTGCAGAAAGAAATGAGTACATTTGGGACTTAGTTGACTTAGGTGCTATCATTTCGACTACTTAGAGGGAATAATTGTGACATTCGGGACTTAGTTGACTTTGATGTTGCAATTTATATCATCAATATCCTAAAGAGAGAAATGCGCTCATCCGGGACTTAATTGACTTTGGTGTTGCGGTAACAAATTCTTGAAAGGGTTAACTGTGTACTTCGGATATCTGGGATTTATACATTAAGACTGCTTGATGCGGCTTAAAAGAAAGTTCTGAATCTACTCAAGAAAGGATTGCTGGTTTAGGGGGAAGCTAAGACAACATCAACACCGACATCACCAACCTCACAAGCTCAAGTTACATATGTATCTGAATCTGTTTCATACTCGAAGTTTGAAGCAAAGACTTTCGTAACTTGGAAAGAAAGTTGAAGCAATGTCGAAGAGTGCTTGAACAGAGATAGATCAGATTGAAAACCTCTTGAAAGAAAGAAGGTTAATGAGGAGCTTGGAGAGATTTGTTGGTGGAAGACCATACGGGGGTGACTTACGGCTGCTTCAAAGGACCATATGATTTATCATATGTTGTTCTCATCTTATAAGGTCAATCCTCGTAGATAATTTTATCTTGTGAATATGTTAATAACTAGTGTAGATTTTTTGGTGAAAAATAAGATGTGCTCGAGTACAAATTTTACAAGAATTTCTTAGTAAATTCAAAATCTTTCAAATAATTGTACTCGGCACCATCTTATAAACCCTCAAAAGTTGAGGGGGAGCAATAATATGTTCCATTCTGCTAGAATACATCATTTTGTCCCCGAACGGTTAATCAATTGATATCCAAAATATCAAGGGATTAACATTTTGGATAAGGGGAGAAAATGTGATTAACCTGGACTTAATGTATATTGACAGAAGTAATCAATTAAAATGGACTCGATGCACTCCACACTTAGCATGTACTACGATTACGATGCACATGTTAAGGGGGAGCTTTTAGTGATGATTAAAAACATTCAAAGTGTAAACCTTTTGATATTTATATCAAACACTTTGAATGAATTTTTCAATGATTTTGGTTTGTAATGGTGATGGAATACCCTAAAAGACCGACCATGTACTTAATTTTATGGAGTTATAAGGTGGTTAGGTATAGGTATTCAAATCCCATGATCCAGCCAGAACCGGAGGGATCTACCCAGGGATATCCACTAGTTAGTGTAGAAGTCCTTAGGTATGATTAAAAAGGAGAAAAAGTGAGAATCGGGAATAATGCCGACTGAGATGGAGCTAACACTGGAACAAACCCAACAAGGTGTTAGTTATGAAGTCTCGGTAAGCATTGAAGGGGTTGAAGAATGAAAAAGAAATGTAAGGATAAAGGGTGAAAAGAAAGAAGCCCTCCATACACTTAGGCAGAAACCGGGTCAATACATATGCTGTCAGAAACACTTTGGTGTTGTCTGACATTGAAGACAGTCATGGACCCAGTGACGCTATGCACAAACCCCTCCCAGCCACTCAAAGTCGGAAAGACTTTGTTTCAAAACTCACGGAGATACACTCATTTCTATTGACTTTCTCACTCCGAGTTAGTTGATATTGAAAAGGTGGCACTCAGCTCCAGCCTCCGATCACTAAAATTAAAAGTGCACTATTGAGTCTAGAGCCAAAAGAGATCATCCATTAATCTCATTAGGACACTTGTCATAATTTAGCTTGTTATCTCACACAATGTGAATATCAAGTAATATCATTAGAGTCCTACGCAAGATCCTTGTGATTTTGCCAGAACATCCGAGTGATACTTAGGTATTCACAATGAAGATGGAAATCCTGCTTGAGCCAACATCAAACAAGCTCATGGTAGGTAACTTGTGCGATTCTTTATGAATCAAACTTGTGACAACTGGAAAGAAACGATGGTGCGATTCTATAAGAATCAAACTTGTTCCAGGAAATGGATCAACGGTTGTTAATGAATTTTTGAAATGATTAACACTCTCGGTGTGTCACAAAAACAATTTTGCAAGTGATACACCGATTGATTTTCAAATCAATTTTCTATATCAATCGGTGAGATAGTAACTCACTGGTTCACTCTTATCGTGCTGTCTGCTTTGAGACGTTCCGATAATGAGAACATGCTGAGTACGATGAATCTAATACTTATGTGTTAGAAAGATTCAATACTACAGCTGGAAATCCTGTCAAGAAGATTCTTCTTAAATTGAATCTATCTGATCACAGGTCGATCCTCACGGATCTGAAGGTTACTCCAACCAAACCTGGGCGAATGACAAAGCCATATTCGTCCCCCCGCTTTATTGCTAACTGTTTTATTTAAAGATGGTGGTGGAGGTTCCTGATTCCAGCTGTCTCACAAGATCTATAGCCACATGCTCATACCCGATAGACAAACATAAGGACTTCATGAAAGGCTCAAATACATATTTCAAGACTTCTGATACTCTCATAAGAACGTTCTTTCTCGAGTGACGAATATTATATGTTAAGCGAATCTCTAGAAAGACATAGCATTAAATTTTTCAAGACAAACCATTCAAGGTATGAGCATGTCGGTCCAGAAGTCGCAAGTCCACAAGATGGCAAAGTTACAAGATGGCGAAGAGATTGTGCTTGGTTGATGATCTCAAGATGCTCAAGATCACAATGTCAAATACAAGTTCAAGGAACAAGCTCAATCCTAAAGTCAATGATCACTACAACATATTCTCAAGAGAAAGTCAAAAGGACGAGCTAAAGACTAAAAGACAAAGCATAGTATGCTAGGCTTAAAGTTTTGTAAAATGGAGTGACCTCCCTTAGGGGGAGATTGTTGGAAACACAAAAAGTGTCAGTCACTTCCAAGTTGTAACAGGTCTTAGCTCGTAGTTAGTGTAATGATTAGATTAGTAATCTAGTCCGGCCCAAGGCCCATGGGAAGCCCATCATAGCCCATGGCCGGCCTCCATGTACTATATAATCCCTCTCCTAGCATTGGGGAGGGGTTGGTTGTTGGTTGTTCCATTTTCCAACATTTCATTTTATACAATTCATCCATTTTCCATCCAATCTCTCACTAACATCACAACCCACATCTCACTCTTGTTTTTGGTTTGATAATAAGATTACTAGTATTCTACACTATCAACATTCAAGATGTTAAGACACAACTGTTTTGGGAATTTGGTAAGTTCACTTTAAGGGATGGGGAATCAATTGAGTAAACTACACCAGGTTCTACAAAATGATGAATGAAATGGTAAGGAACAAGTTGAAGGTTGACACCATGTAGGTGAATGTTCAGTTTCTACAACATCTTCAACCAAAATGGTCAAGATTTGTGACAGTCATCAAACAAGCTCAAGATTTGACACCGTCTCATATCATAAACTCTTTAACATTCTGAAACAACACCAAAATAAAGTTAATGAAATTTGAGCTAAAAGGATAACCATGAATACAAATCTACTTGCACTTGTTGTTGCTACTCAAAATTATCCAAATGACTATTATCAAGCGCCTCAAGCACCAAAACCTTACAAAACCTATGCACGACCATCAAGACAAACAACATCAACCAAATCACATGCTACTACGAGGAACAAAGGCAAAGGTATAGAAAAGTTTGGCACTCATTGTAAAACACTTTAAAAAATCTACAAATCTACCAAGAACAACCTCAAAACTTCATCAAACACCAAGAACATGAATGCGGATACTTATCTAAGAACTAGGAATGACAAATATACTCGACAGTTTGGGAATCAGAGGGCAACAACAGTTTCTGGGAAAGGGGAAACTATAGGAAATCAGGTAGTTCATCAGTCTAGGATACAGTGTTTTAATTGCAAAGGGTTTGGGCATTTTACTAAAGAGTGCAAATCAACTTAGCGGGTTAAGGACTCTAAGTATGTTAGCCCTAAAATGTAAAAGACTTATATGGAATTACATGTAGTTATTATTTGCCAAACACACAAGGACTAAAAACGATAAGTTAAGATAGTTAGGTGTTAGGAATTATGAATTCCTAGTTCCTACTGGTAGTACACAGTTCCAACTGGTAGTAAGATTTAGTCTTCCTGGTCTTTTGGAAAGTCCTGGTCTTATGGAAAGTATTAAACGACATTCAGTATGATGAGGAGGTTACAAGTTTATTTAGGAAATGATTAATTATATTGATGAAAAATATTTAGGCAGGTTTTTATTATATTGTAACTACCTAGGACCCCTTGCAATATAAAAGGAGGTCCTAGGGTGTAGAGATGATGACTTTGATACACACATTCTCTACACATATTTCTCTCATACTTAGTTAAGCTTCAAGGTTGTAAACCCTGTTACTGTTCAGAGTAACCGTATTAATATATTGAGGCTACAACGTTTGGTTTATTTCTATTGTTCTTCTTACATATAAAGATAAAGATTAGTTTCCGCATAGTCTTTGTATTTTTATCAAGGCTTCCAAGATCGTTCTAAAATAGGTTTTCAACAATTGGTATCAGAGCCTCGTTGAGAAGCTTTGATTAAGAAGACAGATCTCACAATTTATGTTGCTGAAGAAGACATGTCTTGCACACTTCCAACTCCTTGACATTGAGGTAACTTATATGACAGAAACTGAAGTTAGAGAATTTAATGCTAAACTAAAGAAAAAGCATGTTAATCAATATAATATGGTAACTAGTTGTTCATATGATAATCTTAAAAAATTATATGATGAACTTCAAAAACAGTTTTCTGATTTAGATGAACAATATAATGAAAATTATATACAAGTTCAGGCATATAAAAGTTCTCTTAAAACTTTGGAAAAACAGAAAAAGATCCTTCTGAATAATCAATTGGTCTTTGAAGAAAAGATTAGGGTATTGTCTAGTGAATTAGAAAATACAACTAATCTATTGAAATATTCTGAAAAAGTGAATGCTGAGATGAGTTTGGAAAAACAGGACTTACAGGCTAAGCTAGAAAATGAAAGAACCATCAATGCAAAATGGAAGGAGTCTTCCAAAAACATGGACAAACTGATCAATAGCTCCATGTCCTCTAGATCAAAATTTGGTTTAGGATTTGGAGAAACTTTTGGATCAGATGAGGTGTTTGATCCCTCTGCCCCTAGCATCTTTGACACCACACCTGAGGATGTAGAAGGGAAACCTCTCTATAACAGGTTTGTCAAAACTGATAGAATGAAAGCAGTTCCCCCACCTCTTTCAGGGAACTACATTCCTCTATCAGATCCCACTGACCTTGATGAATCACAAATGACCTATGGACCCAAACAGACCTACACTAGTGATTCTGAACCCAAAACCATTGACCTTGACTCTTGTGAGTCCAACTCTAGTGTAGAATCACTTGAGTCTATGCCTAAACCTGTTATAATTGAACCCAAGACTAGTGAATATGCCTCTTGTAAGTCCAACTTAAGTGCTGAATCACCTGAGTTCTTTCCTAAATCTGTTTGTGCTAGGAATGAAAGTGTTAGGAAAGCAGATAACCCTAGGAAAAACAATAAAAGTCCTAGAGGTAATAAAAGAAGTTGGAATGGTATGATGACTAAAAAATTGGGTGAAAATTTTGAGTTTCATAATAAGGCTTGCTATGTGTGTGGTAGATTTAGTCATTTGCACTATACCTGTAAAAATAAAAGAAAGGTTAATGATCAAAAACAGGTTACACCAGTGTGGAACAACTCAAGGAGGGTAAATCATCAAAACTCTGGTAGATTTTCTCACCCAAGTCCAAAAAGTAACATGGTTCCACAAGCACTGCTCACTAAATCTGGCCATGTATATGTTAATTCACTTAAAAGACTCTTTCAAAAGAAAACACCTAATTACAACAGATATTTCAATAGGAGTGTTAATTCTGTTAAGGATACAAGGGTTCATACTGCTAGGCCAAAGACAGAGGTTAATACTGTTAAGGCCTCAGCTAGTTGGGTCTGGAAACCAAAACAAGAAGTCATAGACCATGTTTCCAAATCAAATAATGCATCAAAGACTTTAACTAGATATGATTATGTTGATGCTTATGGACGATTCAAAACTGTTTTGGCTTGGGACTTCAAAAGGCACTAATTTTCTTCTGCAGGGCAATTCATAAATAATGTATGCTTATGAATTGTTGTTTAAAAAAAATACTTCCATTTCTGCTTGTTATTTCATTTCTCCTGGGAAAATTTTTGTTCCTGCTGTTAGCTGGTCATCTTCCATGGTTACTGCTGTGCTGGTTGCTTCGGTTTGTGCTGGTAGAAGAGGTTCCTGCTGGTTGTATTAAAAGTACTTGTGACACCTCAAGCAACGATTTAGTGACACTTCAAGTATCACTTCAAAAAATCAGGAGGAAGGAGAATCACGTTTTGTGACTGTTTAGAGACAGCTCAGTGACAGGAATTTGGTCGCTAATTGCAGACAGTGACAGTTTTAGTAACATTTGGGACAGAAACTTGGTCACTAACGACAGTTTTGGTTGGTTCGGGTAGCTTTACCCAATATCGTGTAGTTTGTGCTGCTAGTTGTGTCCGACATCGGACATCACTCATTGTGATTCTCGGTGTTTGTTCTTACACAAAGTTTATTATCCTTTTGAGGGGAGGCAAATTTGGAATGGCGAATTCTTAGCTCCATTTGAGGGGAGGCTAAGTGTACAGTTTGATCTTAAAGAAATTATGGCTGTCCTTTTTGTGAATCAACAAAAGTATTTTGAAGTAATGAAATGTTTTTCATAGAAAAATATATTTTTGGATTTTGAAGAGCAAAATGTTTTTGTTGGAATGATCATAGACGGTTTTCAGTGATAAATGGTTTTTGATGTGCAACACCCAATGGTTCTCAATTCCCAGGTCTCAAAGACTAGAACGAATTGAATAGCTTTAATAGTTTGCTCAAAACTATAGGGTATTTAACTCACCCGTGCTTCTTTTGCTGAGAGTTGAAATGGTCATCAATCCACCATGGATAATGCCCTTATTGGGAACCAAAGGATTGGCTAGTCCAAACGCAAACGGCTTTTGGTAAAGACTCAACAAATCCGTTGATAGCTGACAATTTGCTAAAAATTGTAAGGTAATCAACTCACCTTGTTATCACAATAAAGAGTTGGCTAGTCCTGAGTAAACGGGTACAGGTAAAGACATATCAAATCCGTTTATAGCTGTAATGACTTGCCAAAAGTCATATAGTTCTTCCACTTCCTATGATTCATGTTCTGAAAGTAGAAAATGGTTTTAGTCCTCCATGGATCATCCCCTTTCTGGGTGCCAATGGACTGACTAGCCTAAGAGTGAATGGCTACTTGGTAAAGGCTCATCAAACCCATTCATGTAGCTGTGGTTATAGTCTAAGATTAAATACTGATTTTTATAATGCTATTAAAGGTTGATATGTTTGAACAATGTTTCTACTCAATTTAAGTATCATCTGCTTTCATTCAATATTTCAAGCAGCTTATACTTCAATCTTCAAAGTCTTTGGTATATGTCCAAGAAAGATCACGCAGATCAGAGATCAAGATCATGATTCAATCCTCAAGCTAACAACTGCATATCTACTTAGAAACTTAAAGTTAACCAAGTCAAATTCAAGTTTAGGGGAGGATTGTTAGGAATTATAAATTCCTAGTTCCTACTGGTAGTACACAGTTCCTACTAGTAGTAAGATTTAGTCTTCCTGGTCTTTTGGAAAGTCCTGGTCTTATGGAAAGTATTAAACGACATTCAGTATGATGAGGAGGTTACAAGTTTAGTCTTCCTGGTCTTTTGGAAAGTCCTGGTCTTTTGGAAAGTCCTGGTCTTATGGAAAGTATTAAACGACATTCAGTATGATGAGGAGGTTACAAGTTTAGTCTTCCTGGTCTTTTGGAAAGTCCTGGTCTTATGGAAAGTATTAAACGACATTCAGTATGATGAGGAGGTTACAAGTTTATTTAGGAAATGATTAATTATATTGATGTAAAATATTTAGGCAGGTTTTTATTATATTGTAACTACCTAGGACCCCTTGCACTATAAAAGGAGGTCCTAGGGTGTAGAGATAGTACTAACGACTAGTTACCAGTATTAATATTGGCCTACCAGACTTAAGTCTGGTAAACCAATATTAACAATTGATTGTCAGAACTAACAACAAGCTTACCAGGATTAACATTGGCCTACCAGACTTAAATCTGGTCAACCAGTTTTAACAATTTATTGTCAGAACTAACAATAAGCGTACCAGGATTAACTAGTAAACTACCAGAATTAATATTGACAATACCAGAATTAACTTTTGCACAACTTCAGTTCAACTTTAATCCATGCTCCAATGCAATCCAAGTATAACCTGAAAATGTTAAGCCACACACAAAATGTACTACAAAATGATTTGAAAACACTGATTACTACTAGGTCTATGACTACTAGAATAAAGTATCTACTCTTAATTTAGTATACTATCTTGTTTGATAATTTACTAACTATATCCCATTTAAGCCTCCCCTTATATGTAGCTATGGATTATCATACGAATTTAACCACTATGAAATGAAAACCTGGTTCTCAAAAGCTGTTGGTCAATTAAGTCAGATACTTGAAGTCTGTGTGACTTTTTCCACCCTAATGAGCTTCTTTTCATAAGAATCCCGTATAAAGTGGTGTCTGATCTCGATGTGCTTTGTCTTGGATTGATACACCGGATTCTTCACAATGCATATTGTACTTTCATTATTAATGTGGATTTTGGTATTCATAAAAGTGAAACCATAGTCCAACATTTGATTCTGAATCCACAACACTTGTCCACGGCAGCTTGCAGCAGCTACATATTCAGCTTCTATTGTAGAGGTAGCCACTATGGTTTGTTTCTTGCACTGCCAAGAAATTAATCTCCAAAGGTAACAGATCCCCCTTTGTATTCTTCAAAATCATCCAGGTGATCTTGTTACCAGTCATGTGCCCTGAGCATTCACTATCAAATATATCTCTGTCCTTCATGTTCTTGAGTGGATGATCCTGCACATGAAAAAGAGAAATTAGTTTCTCTTAGGGACCCAGGCCTTTTCAGGCTTGGGTCTGCCTTGTGGACCTTTTGCATTCATAGTTCTAATAAAAGTTGGTCCACTATCACAATTGGAGTTTAGTTTAGAGTTTCTCCAATTATAACCTGCTGTGGTCTTAACAGTAGTGCCCCAATTTCCCTTTACAGCATTGAAATAAGACATTTTTGCTGTATTTCTATCAATGGGTCTTCTCACAGGTGAATAAGATTTAGAAAAATGACTTATTTGTTAAACTTATTCACCTGGGGTATTCAGACTAAATAATGTTTGAGTTACAGGTTGGTACTGGTTTGTTTAGATCTAACAATATTTAACATTAATCCTGGACAGATTTAACTTTATGCTAAATAGAATTACATTTACCCTTACCATATTAACATTAGGCCTAACAGAATTAACATTTTGCCTAAAGCATTAAGTTGTACTGGTCTAGGTACAAAATGATTAGCATGATTAACCCTGTTTGCATTAGTCCATACTGGTTTTGCCACCCTGTTACCGGTATTAAAAACTATTGTTTCTTAAGCTCAGCCTCTCTTGCCATTTTCTTTTATATTAGGTCTCAATCTTGATTAAATGTCTTAGGCCTCGCCACAAACAAAAACTTTTTCTTGATGAAGAGTAACCTTCTCATAAATTCTCATTCCATCATTTTATTCCCAATTATTTCTTTAACTTCAGATGTCCCTTGATTTTTCATTTGTTGCCTAGGAGTTTTTACGTGTTTTGCACAACTAGGTTCAACTTCTTTGATTCAGTCACTACTTTTAATTAGTTATTATAGACTTAGACGTTTGACATCTCATTTGTTACACTTTTCTTTCTGTACAGACTCAGAAGAGTGCTCAGAGGTTTACCCTTGTTTCCCCCTTTTTTTTTCCCCTTTTATATTCTCCTTCTTTTTCTTTTTTTCCTCCCACCCCCCCCCCTTTTTCCCCCCCTTTCCTTCCTTTTTTCTTTTTCCAACAGGATCCTTCACTGTCATTTGATTGACAGGTAGAATGCTCAGTAGAGTTGTCATCTGAGTCACTAATTTTAGGCTTTTGAGTCCCGTTTACCATAAAACATACAAAGAATCATAATTTCCTATTGATGGTTTTGGAGTGTGGTCTCTGTTAAATGGATGTGAATCCTTTGATGAAAAACTATTAGTCTTTGTAAATCTACTGTACAAAGGTTTGTTAATATAGTCTTCTGCTGTACACTTGAACACAGATCGATTCATTTCTTCCTCATAGCTTAATACCTCATTGTTTGACTTTATTATTACCTAAGCAACTTTCCTAGTAAGAACTCTATACCAGAATCAATTAATTTCCAAAGGTTTTTAGAAGAATCCTTCCATGAATCTACTGTTTTCTTCAATTGTTCCTTTTCTTTTACAGCTTTCATTCCTATTCTCCTATATCTTTTAAGCTTTTCATCTTTTGCATATATTTCATTTGCTTGAAATGTAAGCTGTTCATTTAGGCACCAGTATGACCAGACTTAACCTTGTTAGTGCTGCTCATGCTGTGTGAAACAAATAGCAACATTTTAAGCATTGCAGTTGATTTCGAGGGTATTGTGAGTTCTATGCTCAAAAACCCTAAGGTCTATTATACAAGTCATCAATGGACAGTGTCAACATATGGTTTGGTCTCAGTGTCATTGCTTGATTTGACCAAGTTTTTTTTTTTTTTGTTTTTAAAAAAAAAAAATGGGCAAAGGATCTAAGAAACTGTGATTTGATCCTCAGTTGATACTTCCGCACCATGGGTTTAACTGTGAGATTAGTTGTTGGACCTATTATTATCCTTTTTCATAACCCTTTGAAAAAAAAATTGGATATAGGAAAATGCTTCAAATGTTGTTTTAGTACAGCTTTCTGCATCTTCTTTGAATTTGCATTACCTCCAAACCTAATCCTAATGGCTTCCCAAATCTCTTTAGCATCATCCATTCCATGAAATCTTCTCAGATGTTCCTTGGGAATTGCCTTAAGTAAGATAATTCTGGCCTTCCTCTCATTTTCAACAGCATGAATTTCTGCAGCAGATACTGGTGGAAGTATTCTAACAACACCATCTTTTCCAGTTGAGATTCTCTTCTTTGTTTTCCATTCTGAATTACCTTCCAAACATCATTATCAATATATTCAAGGTAATGCTCCATCTCCATAGCCCATATATCATACTCCTCCTTCTTCAGAATTAGGAGTTTGATATTTGAAATAGTGGTTGTTGTAGGAGTGAGTTGTTGTTGTTGTTGTTTTGGTTTATTGGTTGCAGTACCACTGTCTGATGCTTCTTCATGGTATGATGCTTCATCATCACTAAGATGTTGAGAGTAATCATCATTAGCAGGTTGAGACATTTTTCTAGATCTGAAAGTGATTGTTTGTGTTCTTGTGATTCTTCTTATTCAGAGTCCCTCTAGAGGCTCTGATACCACTTGTAGGTCCAAAGTCTTGGATCTGATTAGCCTTTTGTAAGCCAATAGCTAACTTGAATAAATCCAAATCAACTATAAGAGAGACAATGACTATGAATACTATGTGCTAATGCGGAATCTTAACACAAGTACTAAGAAGAACAATTGTAAAACTAACTTCGTATATTGCTATTGATTTCTATTAGGTTTGGATTACCAAACACTATGCCGTAGGGTTCCTTTTATACACCAAGGAAACCCTAAAAGGCTTTACAAAACGTGTGAAAGGATAATGCATATCCTTTCCTAAGATATCTCTAAGATAACTATTATAACTATTCTGTTACATAAACAGACTTAACTAGACAAGGCCAATACTAACTATAGTACTGCCAGACTTAACTTAGTACTGGCAGACTTAACTATGTCTACCAGACTTAACTCTATAACTACCAGACTTAAGTCTGTTTACAATAATTCCTAACATGTTTGTTAACTTGGATGTAACTTGTAATAGTGTATCAATGAATTTGCGAATAAAATGTTTATTTCTATTAACAGTTTTTTTAAGGCAAAACTATGTATATATGATAGAGTATAAATGGTTACGTAACAATGTTTTTAGTAGTTATATATCAATTTTTATGTATAAGATTTAATGTCGTGTAACTATTATTAATTAAATCACATGTTAATTAATAGATTAAATGGTTAAGAAGACTTCTCATTTTAACAATTTTAAGCTACTGCACTACAATTACCTCCTATATATATATATTATCCGTATATATTATATTTATAGTATATATTTATTTATATATTATATATATTTATATTATCTATATGTTGTGTCGTTGTGAGGTTGTAATTTATTATGGTTCAAGTTTTAAATTTATATTTTGCTGAGTTTACCTAAAACAACACTTTAACAGGCAGTGTACCCGGTCAGATGGAGTTTCATGGTAAGTAGGGTGTCGAAAACTAAGAGCGAGAAAGTTAACCTTATACTCTATCAGTATTTTATTAAGTCTAATTAGTCAAATTAATTCTATGTTAATTCTAATTAGTGTTAAAGCTATGCTAAACCTAGTTCTAATGATAAAGAGGGGGGGAGGGGTTTCAGCCTGAGAGACTGGCATAGGTTTTGTGGTGACTTAAATCAATTCAATACACAATAATCACGCAAGAAGATAATCAAAAGATAAAAGAGCAATCAAGCCAAATGATAGAAAACTGTATTAGCCATATTAAGTCCGATTAAACGTTGGTTTGTTTGTTTAGTGCAATGAGTGCTTATCTCGAGACGACATATCATTCTTAAGACTTAGGCGGTACTTCTTCCTAAGACCTAGACACGTTGAATCATGTCACAATTAACGCATCTGCATAAAGCATCCTTTTAGTTTAATTATAATCTATCTTGGGGATTAAAACAATGGTGGTCTTGTTAAACTCTAGCCCATCGGGAGTTTATCCACTTACTGCTTGGTGGCGTTTTATATACTAGTAGTCCACGATCCAATTCTTTACCAAATTGATTAGAACGTACTGGTTGGTTTAAAGGGTCACCTGCTCGTCCAACTAAGCTCACTAATCTAAAGGCAAAGATATGACATTATTTGTGATCCTATTGGTCCAGATATATAAAACGCGATATGGAGAGTCATCCCAGTATCTAGATCACTTGGTCAGTCTCACTAGACCCAGTTGAATGATGGGTCGCATATTCAAGCACATAAACAAGTATGAAATGATAAACATAATTAAACAATCAATGATAAATTAAGCAATCGAGATTAAACAAACCAAACATTGAATCTTCATTAAAATGGCTAATACCCAAGGGTATTAGCCCATAACCATTGTAATAATTACTAAGTATTGTCAAACACCAAGGTTAATCACGAGTTAACGAACGATACCAAAAAATCGAATGATTACAAGAGTATAGGAATTACACGGTGTCTTTTATGGATTTAGTATCGATGCTTGACCTTGGCTACTCTTTGTCTCTTCAGAAAATCAACTTTTATGTTTATGGTATAGAGAATATGATTAAGCACACCGAGAACTCATTTTTGAGTCTTCTATTTATAGTCTCTGAAAATGAGTGGATACGCCGTATTAAGTGAGGTCAATATGGCGTATTGGGTGAATTCCTTGGAGTGCGCGCTACGTTCATAATCAAACAGTAATAACTATCGTCAATCACATTTACTGTAGGATCTTTGATTGTTGACCGACTAGATACAACATATGTGGTTAGCAGGATACGCCGTATTGGGTCTTGAACATACACGTTTTCTTGTGAAGACCAGGCACTGATACGCCGTATCTTCTTTGCTGGATACAGTGTATGTAGTCAGAAATAAGCAATCTTCAAATATCATCATTTAAGCTCTAGAATGTGTGTCTTTTTGCTTGTCTTCACAATGTACTCCGTAATTACTGCAATTAACAACTTTAAGCAATTAAGTAACGATTCTTGCAATAATTATATAAAAGTGGGTAATTATTTGGGATAAATGATGATATAAAAGTAACGTTATTTGATTGTCTATCAAATATTCCCCTCTTGAATCTACTTGTCCTCAAGTAGACTTTATAAATGTATCAAAAATGTATCCCAACCGGAGTTAAGGATTTTTCCTTTAGGCATTCTTTTATTTAATTACCTGTACAAAACCAAGCACCTCATAAAATATAGGAAATGAAAACACTCAGATCAATAAACTAATCTAAGTTGTAACATTTAATTGGTGCGCTCAATTGCTCGATCGTGATTAGTTTTCTATCATATGCTTGGCAAGTGATGCGGGTGTCATAGGAACTTCAACACGATGTTTTACAACTCCTTAGGCAGTGTACCTAATCGTTGTAGTGTAGTATAGGCAAGACTCGGGGGTTGTTATCGTTCTCTAGGGGAATAGGTTAGGAAGGCTCAAACATAGCTTAACCGAGATCTACAGGATTGAAAGAATATTATTTTTTATTTTTATATTTTATAGAAAGTAGATAAATCAATGGTTTGAAAGGTTGGTTTGTTACTAATTACTGAACTAAAATATAATCTAAACTACTGGTGATAAATTTATGATAAAAAAATATATTTACTTAATCATGCATTACTTATTAGATTGCTTCTCCTAATCATGTTGCCTTGTCACACTCGTGATGATATGTGTAAGTATTTTCTAAGTCATGAACAAATTACACGAACCCACCGTCTATTTAATGTTCTGTTAAGGCAACACACACGTAAGGTAGTATGAAGACTATTACAAGACCTTTTGAGGTTTTGTAGGGACTTCTCAAGGATGTTTTTTTAAATCCATAGGCAGTGTTAATCCTAACCATTTAGTGTAGTATAGGGCAAGACCTCGGGGGTTGTTATTGTTCGCTAGGGAATAGGTTGGGAAGGCTTAATCACGGTCTAACAGAATTCTAAGGGTTGAGAGAAGATTATTTTTGTGTTTTTATATTTTATGAATGCAAGTAAAATCATATATTTGAGAGGTGGTTTTGGTTTTAGCTATTAAACTAAATAATTAAACTAGTAATGTGAATAAACAATATAAACACAAAGATTATGTTTATTTAATCATGTATTAATCCCTAGTTGCTTTCCTAGTGTTGTTGCTTTGTCTCACTTGTGATGATCTATGTTATTATTCCTAGTTATGAACGATTACTCGAAACATGTCATCTATTTATTATTCCATTAAGGCAACGCACAAGTAAGGTAGTATGAATTTACTATTACAAGGCCCTAAGGAGTATATTAAATGCATTGAAATATATAAAGAGTGGATAAACCTGTATATCGAGAAAGTGTATGAAAACTGTTACCGATGGTCTCTTTAGCACATCATGTTTTCCTAGACATATCAACTGCTGATACAAACAAAAGTGGGTTTTCTAAGACCTAACATGTTATTCATCACAAATAGCAAATCCACTAAGATCTACATTCTAGGTTTCATACAATCATAAATAAACACAATAGAAAGTTTAGCCAAGCATGTTAAATAAGGTAAAAGTAAGAACAGATAAGAAATCACACAACAGACATATTGATGATTAAGATAGTCTTACATGATTAAAATGATCGAAGAGAGTACAATAGGGTTTGAAGCTCTAAAAATCGTCCCCTAACAGTGCTAAACCAACTAGGGTGTCGTCTTTCGTTTAACTTAAAGTTACATACTTAAAACCCTAAAAAGATTTGTATTTATAGGAAAATAGCTGCGACGGCGTCGCGTGTTAATTGTGACGCCGTCGTAATAGAATATTCTAGATCTTGGGCTGGGCCATACAATCTGACGCCATCTGAAGAACTTGTGACGCCGTCTTGAGATGGGTTGTGACGGCGTTACGTGTAATCTGTGATGCCATCTCCAGCTTCTGAGTAGAAATTCTTAAGAGATGTTGGCGTAGGTTCGTAGTCTTGTCTGTTTCTTCTCCAAATGAGCCCAAGTCACGTGTATTTCCTCCAAATGCCTTCCAAATGCTAAATACCTAAAAAGGAACGATTAAGTACCTATTTTGGGCATAAATGCATGATTTAGGGGGTTAAACGACCCTAAAAAGTGTAATTTACAAATAACACCTCGTCAATACCCTACACCTGGATTTGCGTGTCCTCAGCAATTGGGCTTTTTATACCTAGACAATAGCAATATGGAGGGTCTTTTACTTACTTTTAAAAGTATTTTACAACAACAAACTTCCTGACCTCGTAATTAAGACAGATAGTAAAACTAGCACCTCACATAAGTGTTTGGATTCTCTCTTTCACTCGGCGATTAGTGGTTTAATGAATTATTAATATATGAGGGAAACGGAAAATCAACACTCATTACCTGCCATAACATATAAATTACCATAGGCTTGGTAAAGGATCAAACCTCCACCGCTAGGCGCAAGTACTTATTCATACTATCTAAGAGGTCTTTTAAAGGGTTGTGTGGTGTAGGTGTAAGAAAACATATAATGGAAACAGAAATAGATGGGATACATTTTGGTGACTTTAGGTGAATTTGGAGTGGATGGGTTAGCTAATTATTTACAAGAATACACGTTGGTTTGGTTGCTAAGCCAAGACTCGGACGAAGATATACAAACTCAGATAACTCTACATCAATCTCTTCTTTTTGTTTTATAAAATATATATATATATATATATATATATATATATATATATATTATATATATATATATATATTTATATATATATATAATATTTATATATATATATATATTTGATATCTATATATATTTATATATATCTATATATATATATATATATATATTATATATTTAGTATATTATATATATATAACAAATGTAAGAGAGTGTTGTAGAGTTATGTTGGAGTTTGTATATCTTCGTGCGAGTTCTTGGATCTTAAGCAACAAACAACGTGTATTCTTGTAAATAATTAGCTAACCCTTCCACTCCAAATTCACCTAAAGCCACCCAAATGTATTCCATCTATTTCCGTTTCCATTATATGTTATCTTACACCTACACCACACAACCCTTTAAAAGACCTCTTAGATAGTAATGAATAATTTCTTGCGTCCTTTCCATAGCGGTGTAGGTTTTGATCCTTTACCAAGCCTATGGTAATTTATATGCTATGGCAGGTAATGAGTGTTGATTTTCCGTTTCCCTCATATATTATAATTTATTATGCATCCGAGTGAAAGAGAGAATCCCAAACACTTATGTGAGGTGCTAGTATTTACTTTCTGTGCTTTTAATTACGAGGTCTAGAAGGTTGTGTTGTAAAATACTTTTAAAGAGTAAGTAAAATGACCCTCATATTGCTATTGTCTAGGTAGAAAAGCCCATTTGCTTGAGGACAAGCAAATCCCAAGTGTAGGGGTATTTGCTGAGGTGTCATTTTATACACTTTTTCGGGGTTGTTTAACCCTCTAAATCGTGCATTTATGCCCAAAATAGGTACTTAATCAATTCTTTTTGGATATTTAGATTTAGATAGGCATTTGGAGAAAATACACGTGACTTGGGCTCATTTAGAGAAGAAACGGACAAGACTACGAACCTACACCAAATCTCTCAGGAATTTTACTTAGAAGCTGGAGAGGTCACAGATTACACGTGACGCTATCACAACCTATCTCAAGACGGCGTCACAAGTTCTTTAGATGGCGTCAGATTGTATGGCCCAGCCCAAGATCTAGAATATTCTTATTACGACGGCGTCACAATTAACACGCGACGCCGTCGCAGCTATTTTCCTATAAATACAAATCCGTTTTTAGGGTTTTAAGTATGTAACTTTAGAGTAAACGAAAGGGACTATAGAAACCATAGTTGGTTTAGCAGCTGTTTTAGGGACGATTTTAGTAGCTTCAAAAACCCTTATTGTACTCTCTTCGATTCATGTATTAATCACGTAAGGACTATCTTAATCATTCAATATGTCTTGTTGTGTGATTCTTATCTGTTCTTTAATTATCTTTAACATGCTTGGCTAAACCTTCTATTGTGTTTATTTATGATTGTATGAAACCTAGAATGTAGATCTTAGTGGTGTTGCTTTTTGTGATGAATATGCATGTTAGGTCTTAGAAAACCACTTTTGTTTGTATCGCTGTTGATATGTCTAGGAAAACATGATTGTGTCTAAATGATACTATCGGGTAACAGTTTTCATACTACCTTTCTCGATATATGGTTGATCCACTCTTAATATATTTCAAATGCATTTAATATACTCTTAGGGGCCTTGTAATAGTCTTCATACTACCTTACTTGTGCGTTGCCTTAATAGAATATTAAATAGATGGACAGGTTCGTTGTTTAATTCGTTCATATACCTTAGGGAAATAATAACATAGGATCATCACAAGTGTGACAATGCAACAACAATAGGAGAAGGGAGTGATGCAAATCTAGGGAGTAATACATGATTATAATAAACATAATTTTGTTATATTGTTATCACTAGTAGCTTAGTTAATTATTTAGTTTAATAGCTAAAACCAAAACCACCTCTCTAATATATGATTTTACTTGCATTCATAAAATATAAAAACACAAAAATAATCTTCTCTCAACCCTTAGAATTCTGTTAGACCGTGATTAAGCCTTCCCAACCTATTCCCTTAGAGAACAATAACAACCGTGTCTTGCCTATACTACCACTTTAATGGTTAGGTAAACTTTGCCTGGGAGTTATAAAACATCTTGTAGAAGTCCCCTACAAAAACCTCAAAAGGTCTTGTAATAGTCTTCATACTACCTTACGTGTGTGTTGCCTTAACAGAACATTAAATAGACGGTGGGTTCGTGTAATTTGTTCATGACTTAGGAAATACTTACACATATCATCACGAGTGTGACAAGGCAACATGATTAGGAGAAGCAATCTAATAAGTAATGCATGATTAAGTAAATACATTATTTTATCATAAAGTTATCACCAGTAGTTTAGATTATATTTAGTTTAGTAATTAGTTAAACAAACCAACCTTTCAAACCATTGATTTATCTACTTTCTATAAAATATAAAAATAAAAAATAATATTCTTTCAATCCTGTAGATCTCGGTTAAGCTATGTTTGAGCCTTCCTAACCTATTCCCCTAGAGAACGGTAACAACCCCCGAGTCTTGCCTATACTACACTACAACGATTAGGTACACTGCCTAAGGAGTTGTAAAACTTCGTGTTGAAGTCCTATGACACCCGCATCACTTGCCAAGCATATGATAGAAAACTAATCACGATCGAGCAATTGAGCGTACCTATTAAATGTTACAACTTAGATTAGTTTATTGATCTGAGTGTTTTCATTTCCTATATTTTATGAGGTGCTTGGTTTTGTACAGGTAATTAAATAAAAGAATGCCTAAAGGAAAAATCCTTAACTCCGGTTGGGATACATTTTCAATAAATTTATAAAGTCTACTTGAGGACAAGTAGGATTCAAGTGGGGAGATATTTGATGACATCAAATAACGTTACTTTTATATCATCATTTATCCCAAGTAAATTACCCACTTTTATATAATTATTGCAAGAATTGTTACTTAATTGTTTAAAAATGTTAATTGCAGTAATTATGGAGTACATTGTGAAGAGAAGCTAAAAGGCGCACATTTTGGAGCTTAAATGATGATATTTGAAGATTGCTTTTTTCTGACTACATACGTCGTATCCAGCAAAGAAGATACGGCGTATCAGCGCTGGACTTTCAAGGAAAACGTTGTCGTTACATTTAATACCCAATACGGCGTATCCTGCTGATTACATACATTGTATCCAGGTGGTCAAACAATCAAAGATCATGCAGTAAATGTGATTGACAACAGTTATTACTGATTGATTGTGAACGTGGCACGCACTCCAAGGAATTCACCCAATAAGCCGTATTGACCTCACTCAATACGGTGTATCTACTCATTTTCAAAGACTATAAATAGAAGACTCAAAAACGAGTTTTCAGTGTGCTTAATCATATTCTCTATACCATAAACATAAAAGTTGATTTTCTGAAGAGCAAATGAGCAGGCCGAAGGGTCAAGCGTCGATTACTAAATCCATTAAAGATCGAGTATAGTCCTATACTCTTGTAATCATTCGATTTTTTGGTATCGTTCGTTAACTCGGTGAGTTTACCTTGGTTGTTTGATAATACTAGTATTATTACAATGGTTATGGGCTAATACCCTTAGGTATTAGCCATTTTAATGAAGATTCAATATTTGGTTTGTTTAATCTCGATTGCTTAATTTATCGTTGATTGTTTAATTATGTTTATCATTTCATACTTTTTTATGACCCCCTCAAAACACCATGGCTTGAATATCGCGACCCCATCATTCAATGGGTTTATGTGAGACTGGACGAAGTGATCTAGATACTGGGAAGCTCTCCAGTTCGCGTTTTTATATCTGGACCAATGGATCACAAAATAATGCCTTATCGTTTGCCTTGGGATTTGTGGACACTTATTTGAGACTGGAGGTGACCCTTTAAACCTACCTGTACGTTCTTAATCAATTGGTTAAAGAATTGGATCGTGGGATCTACTAGTTTATAAAAACGCCACAAGCAGTAGGGATAAACTCCCCGATGGGCTAGAGTTTAACAAGACCACCATTGTTTTAATCCCCAAGATAGATTATAATTAAACTAAAAGGATGCTTTATGCAGATGCGTTAATTGTGACATGATTCAACGTGTCTAGGTCTTAGGAAGAAGTACCGCCTAAGTCTTAAGAATGATATGTCGTCTCGAGATAAGCACTCATTGCACTAAACAAACAAACCAACAGTTTTAATCGGATTTAATATGGCTAATACAGTTTTCTATCATTTGGCTTGATTGCTCTTTTATCTTTTGATTATCTTCTTGCGTGATTATTGTGTATTGAATTGATTTAAGTCACCACAAAACCTATGCCAGTCTCTCAGGCTGAAACCCCTCCCCCCCCCTCTCATTAGAACTAGGTTTAGCATAGCTTTAACACTAATTAGAATTAACATAGAATTAATTTGACTAATTAGACTTAATAAAATACTGATAGAGTATAAGGTTAACTTTTCTCCTCTATAGTTTTTCGACAACTCCTTTTACCATGAAACTCCATCTGAAGAGGTACACTGCCTGTTAAGTGTTGTTTTAGTGTAAACTCAGCAATATAAATTTAACCTTGAACCATAATAAAATTACTCCTCACAACGGAACACATCAATATATATATATATATTATATATATATATATATATATATATATATACTATATTATATTATATTCTAGATATATATATATATAGTGCGGGTAATTGTAGTGGCAGTAGCTTAAAATTGGTAAAATGAGAAAGTTCTTAACATTTTAATTCTATTAATTAAATGTGATTTATTTATAATAGTTACACGACATAAAATCTTTATACATAAAAAGTGATATATAACTACTAAAATCATTGTTACGTAACCATTTATAGCTGATACATATGATACATAGTTTTGCCTTAAAAAAACTGTTAATAGAAATAAACATTTTATTCGCAAATTCATTGATACACTATTTCAAGTTAACAAATCCAAGTTTAACAAACATGTTAGGAATTATTGTTAACAGACTTAAGTCTTGGTAGGTTTATAGAGTTACGTCTGGTAGGATATAGTTAGTCTGCCAGTACTAGTAAGTCTGGCAGTACTATAGTTTTGTATTGGCCCTTTTTGTGTAGTTAAGTCTGTTTAGGTACTGAATAGTTTTATAATAGTTATCTTAGAAGATATCTTAGGAGACGGTATATGCATTATCCTTTCACCCGTTTGTAAATACCAGCCTTTGTTAGGGTTTCCTTGGTGTATAAAAGGAACCCTTACAGCATAGTGTTTGGGCAATCCAAACCTAATAGAAATCAATAGAAATATACAAAGTTAGTTTTACAGTTGTTTCTTCTTAGTACTTGTGTTAAGATTCCGCATTAGCACATAGTATTTCATAAGTCATTGTCTCTCTTATAGTTGATGTGTGGATTATTTCAAGTTTAGCTTTTGCTTACAAAAGGCTAATCTGATCCAAGACTTTGGGACCTACAAGTGTATCTGTGCCTCTAGTGGGACTCCCTGGAATAAGAAGAATCACCAGAACACAAAACAATCACTTTCTGATCTAGAAAATGTCACAACCTGCTAATGATGTTTACTCTCAATATCTTATTGATGATGAAGATCATACCATGAGAAGCATTCAGGACTAGTGGTACTGCACCCAATAAACAAAACAACAAACAAACATAACTACTCCTACAACAACCATATTTCAATATCAAACTCCTTAATTCTTGGAAGAAGGTAGGAGTATAGATATATGGGGCTGCTGGAGATGGAGCAGCATTACCTTGAATATATTTAATAATGAATGTTTGGAAGGTAATTCAGATGGAATTAAAGAAGAGAATGTCAATGGAAAAAGATGGTGTGGTTTAGATTACTTCACACTAGTATCTGCTGCAGAAATTTCTTGCTGTTGAAAATGAGAGGAAGGACAGAATTATCTTACTGTAAGGCAATTCCCAAGGAAACATCTGAGAATTTCATGGAAATGGATGATGCTAAAGAGATTGGGAAAGCCAATTAGGATTTGGTTTGGAGGTAATGCAAATTCAAAGAAGATGCAGAGAAAGCTGTTCTAAAACAACAGTTTGAAGCATTTTCTATATCCAGTTCAGAAGGGTTGGAAAAAGGATATGATAGGTTCCAACAACTACTCTCACAGTTAGAAGCCCATGGTGCTGAAGTATCAACTGAGGATGCAAATCACAAGTTTCTTAGATCTTTGCCCCTAACTTGGTCAAATCTAGCAATGACACTGAGAACCAAACCAGATGTTGACACCTTTGTCCATTGATTGACTTGTATAATAACCTTAGGGTTTTTGAGCAAGAACTCACAAGTACCTCGAAATCATCTGCAAGTGCTTAAAATGTTGCTTTTGTTTCACACAGCAAGAGCAGCACTAACAAGGTTAAGTCTGGTCATACTGGTGCCTAAATGAACAGCTTACATTTCAAGCAAATGAAATATATGCAAAAGATGAAAAGCTTAAAAGATATAGGAGAATAGGAATGAAAGTGTTAAAGAAAAAAGAACAATTGAAGAAAAACAGTAGATTATGGAAAGGGTTTCTTCTAAAAACCTTTGGGAAATTATTTGATTATGGTTATGAGTTCTACTAGTAAAGTTGGCTTAGGGTATGAAATAAAGTCAAACAATGAGGTTTTAAGCTATGAGGAAGAAATGAATCGATCTATGTTCAAGTGTACAGCAGAAGACTATATTAACAAACCTTTGTACAGTAGATTTACAAAGACTAATAGTTTCAAAGGAGTTCCACATCCATTAACTAGAGACTACACTCCTAAACCACAAGAGGAAGGAAAATTTGATGATTCTTGTATGTTTATGTAATGGGGACCTAAAAGATAAAATTAGTGGACTCAGATGACAACTCTACTGGAGCATTTACCTGTCAATCAATATGGACAGTTGAGGTTCCTGTGGAATACTCTGAGCACTCTTCTGAAGTCCTGAATCAGAAAAGTATAAGTTGGAACAAGAGATGTCTACGTCTCTAAAAGTCTATAATAAACTAATGAAAAAGTTGTGACTGAATCAAAGAAGTTGATAACCTAGTTGTGCAAACACGTAAAAACTTCTAGGAATACAAATGAAAAATTCAAGGGAATTGAAGTTAAGGTAATAATTGGATTAAAAATGATGGAATGGAGAATTAGGAGAAGGTTACTCTTTATCAAGAAGAAAGTTGTTTTGTTGTGGCAGCCTAAGTTTTTAATCAAAGATTGTGATATTATGAAAAGAAAATGGCAAGAGAGGATGAGTTTAAGAAAACAAAGGGTTTTTATATGGTAACAGGGTGGCAAAACAGTATGGACTAATGCAAACAGGGGTATTTCATGCTGATATCTTTTGTAACCTAGACCAGTACAACTTAATGCTGTTAGGAAAAATGTTAATTCTGTTAGGCCTAATGTTAATACTGGTAGGGTAAATGTTAATTCTATTAGGCATAATGTTAAATCTGTCAGGATTAATGTTAATATTGGTAGATCTAAACAACCAGTACCTACCTGTAACTCAAACAGTTTTAGTCCTGTAAGACCCCAGGTGAACCCTAACCCGTTTATATCATTGTATACATCCCTTATTAGAGCAAAACGAGTAGTTAGGTGTTCATGTTAAGCAACATATACATGATTTCGTTTCTAAACTTAATACCAAGCCCTTGACTCATATTGTACGTATGCATGAAAAGTTTATCCCATCCAAACTCATTTACATGTTCACGTTTAGTCTTAGGTCTACACCACACAAGTCATACGCATAGTATTGACATCTTACGAGTACATGGGTTGTGCCATGCTAGGCACGACCTATGTCTAGCTTGTAATCACAAGCTACACGTCTTAACATATATAGAATCATAAGTTTAGACACGAAACATAGACTAAGAAACTTACAAAAAGGTCCTAGCATCTTGTTTGGTGTCGAGTGTGATAACCTGAATACTAACCCTAATCCTTGTTTATACCCATAACCTTCTTTCCTTCTAAACCCTTATACGAATAAACCTAGCTTCCTTGATCACTAGAAGTTAATCCAAGTCACTTGCTTGCAAGCTATGGTGAGATTGTGAGGGTGTTTGTTCTCGGCTGTGGATTGCAACCCGAAACAAGAAGAGAAAACAATATGGTTTGTTTGAGAGAGTGTTTAGTGTTTGCAAGAAGTGTTTTGCCAAGATAGGAGTGGTTTTATATAGGCCTAAGATTAGTTAGCTCACTTAGTCTCGATCTAATCCCAAACCGAGCCCTAATAGGTGGTTTTGGTTAGACCTAGTTAACCTCAAATGGTTTTGCTAATACCACATAGTACATTCCTTAATTACAAGATCAATGGTACATGATACATAAGATTTGAACAATCTTATGGTATATGTATGTGTGTACATGCCGTAGGTATCTAAGAGCAAGAAAGGATCTAAAGTGGTTATTACACAATGTGTATTAGGCTTATTAGGGACATTAAGGACAAGCTTTAATTAAACCTTTGTTGTACATGTACTTAGTATATGTTTAGAAGATTTCTAGGTGATTATGTATGTGGGACGAGTATGATTATGGAGGGAAAGAAAGGTTTTGAAATCTTATTGAGTTTATTATGGTACAAGTCTTAATTAAAGGATCATTGCACAAGATTTGTGTAAGTATCCAATGGTTTATGGGATTTGTATACCCATAACTGGCCATAATAGCTTATTAACATGAAAATTGAATATTTTTTGTGTTTAAGGATTAAAAGTGGGTATTGGTTCGAGTCTAGGTAAGTCTAGGTATTTTCGGGGTGTGTCTAAATGCAATTTGTTGTAAAACGTAAGCGTTTTACGTAACCAATAAAATAAAATAAGAAAAGTTATAAATTATACTCTTAATAATCATATAACACTTGCTAGATGTAAACTTTAACTTGTTTGGTGTCTGTTTACGTTGAACGTTGATTTTTAGTTTACGCGATTTAAGTATAAGATAATAATTAAAAATAAATGCGCAAAAGCTTAAAAATAAATAATGGAATAAATGAAGTCGTAAATGACCTGAAAATGAGAAATGTTACACCCAGATTGTAACACCCTCAGAATCTTACGACTCTAATCTCTAACGATCTCCATACCAAGAATCTTCTTTGCTTCCCCGAGCACCTTCATGTCAAACTCCTTTTTAAGCAAAGTCTTGGTAGACCCAATCTCAGCCTTGGTCTTATAAGCAATCATCATATCATCTACATATAATAATAGATAGATATACTCACCTAGTTCATAACTCCTATAATATACACAGTTGTCGTAACTACTACGCTTGAACCCGTTACTCAGCATATAGTCATCAAACCTCCTATACCGTTGCCTAGGTGACTGGTTTAATCCATAAAGGGATTTCTTTAACAGACATACCTTGTTTCCTTGTTCATATCCTGGTGGATGCCTCATGTAGATCACTTCTTCAAGATTCCCATATAAAAATGCCATCTTTACATCAAGCTGCTCCAGCTCATAATCATTACACGCAGTCAATGCAAGTATAACCTAAATAGATGTGCGTCGAACTACCAAAGAAAATACTTCCTTGTAATTAATATCAGCCCTATGAGTGAATCCATGAGCCACCAACCTTGCCTTATACCTAGGCTTTTGAACACCTTTAATCCCTTCCTTTACCTTGAACAGCCATTTGTAGCTCACCAGCTTTTGCTCAGCTGGATGATCTACTAACTCCAAGGTCTTGTTCTTCCTCAGAGAATCCATCTCTTCTTTCATAGCAGCTTTCCACTTAGAACTGTCTTCACAAGAAATTACCTCTTGGTATGTCAATGGTTCATGAGTATCTTATTCCTCTGTTGCAACAAACACGTAAGCAGCCATATTACTCTCATCTCGAAACCTCAAAGGTTTCGTCCTTGTCCTTGGCTCTCTATCCCGAACCAACTGATAATTTGTGAGATCTGGTGTCTCAGTTTCTTGATCTCCTACATCTTCATCATCACCATCTTCCTGATCTATCTGATCTTCCTCAAGCGTACGATTATTTAACTCATGTGGTTCCACCTTAACCTGTAATTCCTCAACAAACTTATCAGCACATGCACTAGAATCCTTCAACGTATCTTTGTACATGACACTTTCATTGAAGACCACATTCCTACTAGTAACTATTTTAGGTGATTCATCATCAAGCCTATATAGTATGTACCCTTTCACACCCTCAGGATACCCCAAAAGAATGCATTTTACCGCTCTCGGCTCGAGCTTACCTTGTTTAACGTGTGAATATACGACACAACCAAAAATCCCTAACATCTCATAATTACTTGGATGTCCCGATCACATCTCCATAGGTGTCTTTTTCTCAATCGCTGTCGATGGTGACCTATTGATAAGATATGCGATCGTACATGTCGCTTTCGCCCAGAAGGTCTTGGGTAACCCAGATTGAATCAATAAATAGCGTACCTTGTCCATGAGAGTTCTATTCATACTTTTTTCTAACCTATTCTGGTGCGGCGTCCCGGCAAGTTTTAGATGTCTAGCAATCCCACTCTCAACGCATAGCTGCTTAAACTCTCGGTTACAGAACTCAAGACCATTATCCGTCCTTAACTTCCTAACTGTCCTCCTAGTTTGATTCTCTAATAACTACTTCTACTCTTTGAACATTCCAAATGCTTCATGTTTGAAGCTGAGGATATAAACTCATACCCTCCTAGAATAATCATCAACAATAGATAAGAAATACCTCTTACCTCCCAATGATTCCACCTGAGACGGACCCTATAAATCTGAATGAACATCATCGATCACTTCTTGAGTAGTGTGCCTTCCTAAATCGAAACTAACTCGATGTGACTTTCCCAGAACATAATTCTTACAAAAATCAAGCTTACCTAGACTCTTTTTGCCAAACAGCCCTTGCTTTTCCAACACCTGTAGTCCCGCCTCGCTGATATGTTTAAGTCTTTTATGCCAAACCTACGCAAGACTGTCTTTTTCTTCAACACTAGCATTAAGCTCACCTGCCACTGCATGGCCATCCAAAGAGTATACGCAATTATCCCTTTGTGTTCCAGATAAAACAACCTTGGAATCATTAATCACCTTGACTTTGCCCGACTGTAATTTTACGATATATCCCCATTTTTTAAGTGTTCCCAGCGATATCAAGTTTCTTTTTAATTCAGAAAGATACCTGACATTATGTAATACAAAACTTGACCCATCTCTCAATTGTACCCTCACCTTGCCAAGAACTCTGATCTTACACTCCCTATTGCCACCCAACAGTACACTGCCCCTATCGCATTCCAAAAAATCAAAAAATATATCTAACCTGGGTGTCATGTGGTATGAACATCCTAAATCCATGATCCAATCTAGCAAAGCCTCTGCACTCATCACCATCATCACCTTAGAATCGTCATAAATCGAGCCACTAGAGCTTGGTTGATCATCTTTCTTGACATAACCTATTGACTTCTTGCAATAATTCTTTGGATAGTTTATCTTCAAGTGATCATTAGATTGGCAAATATAGCACTTTTGTCTTACACCTTAAGACTTCGATCTTGGCTTTCCCCTTGACTGACGTGAATCCCTACAATATATTTTTCCCATCCCATATAACCATTCACCATCATCCCTCTTCACCTTAGACCTTTCTTTGATTTCCTTTGAATTTAGTGTGGCCATCACGTCCTCCAAAGCCAAAGCTTCCTGTCCATAGAGCAAGGTATCCACAAAGTGTTCATATGATGCTGGTAAAGAAGTGAGTAATAATAAAGCAAGATCTTCATCCTTGAATTTTACCTCAATATTTGCTAAATCAAGAACGATTTTGTTGAACTCATATATATGCTCAGAAATCTTTTGTCCAGCCAACATGTAGAATTTATACAACTTCTTCTTCAGGTACAACTTGTTGGCCAATGACTTTATCATGTACAAAGTCTCGTCTCCCTGATAACTTCTCTTAAAACCTTGTTACCTAAACACAAAATTACGGCACAGTGAGCTTTCTTGCTTAGCTCAACTTTCGTTTAAGCTTACATATCTGCGGGTGAAACCTCCAAAGCTGCTTCACATCCATGTTGGATTAATAAAGCATGCATCTTGATTCTCCATAACCTAAAATCACCAGTTCATCTAATTTTTTGATGTCAAACTTGGCTCCTGTCATTCTTTAATCCCTTTATTAATTGGCTAAACCTTGTGAAAAAACTAACAGTCACAAATTAACAAAGTCCCTTGTGTAATTAAAAACTCCAAAATAATACTCTTTCATTTAATTATCAAAACTTTAAACACTTGAACTTCTACCAAGTCTTTAAAATCAATTAAATAAAATTCACTAATTCACTATGTATTCATGTGAGTTGTTTTCTCAAAAGAAACAAAGTGTCTTCTTTCTTTTCCTATAATTCATGTGACCCTGGTATTGATGTGCTGTCGTGTAGGGTCAAATTATTGATTACCAAGTTTTAAATTTATATTTAGCCGACTTATCCTAAAAGAACACTTTAATAGGCAGTGTACACGATCGGGTGGAGTTTCATGGTAAGTAGGTGTCGAACACTAAGAGCAAGGTCGTTAACCTTATATTCTATCAGTATTTTAATTACTCTAATATAGTTAATTCTAATTACTTGTTAAACCTATGTTATATACGTTTCTAATGATAATAGGGTGGGTTTCAGCCTAAGAGACTCGCACAGGTTTTATGGTGACAATAATCAATTCTAAACGCAATAAACATGCAAGAAAACAATCAGAAGATAAAAGAGCGGTACAAGCCAAATGATAGAAAATCGTATTAGCCATATTAAATCCGATTACCTTTGGTTTGTTTATTTTGTGCAATGATTTCTTATCTCGAAGCGGCATATCATTCTTAAGACTTAGGCGAGACATCATCCTAAGACCTAGACACGTTGAATCATGTCACAATTAACGTATCCGCATAAAGCATCCTTTTAGTTTAATTATAATCTATCTAGGGATTAAAGCAATGGTGATCTTGTCAAACCCTAGCCCATCGGGACTTTACCCACTTACTGTTTGACGGTATTTAATATACTGGTAGTCCACTATTAAAATCTTTATCAATTAATCAAGAACATACTTGTTGAAACATTACGGGTCACCTGCCGGTCCAACTAAGCTCATAATTTAAAGACAAAGACAAAACGTTATTTGTGATCCTATTGGTTCAGTAATATAAAACATGATATGGAGAGCTATCCCAGTATCTAGCTCACTTGTTAGGTGTAACTAAACCCAGTTGAATGATATGTCGCATATTCAAACACGTAGACAAGTATCATGTGATAAACAAAATTAAACTTTCAATGATAAATTAAGAAAATCGATTTTAAAACAAACCAAACATTAAATCTTTATTAAGATGGCTAATACCCAAGGGTATTAGCCCATAACCATTGTAATTATACAAGCGTGGATCAATAACAAGGTTAAACTAACGTTTTTTAGCGAACGATACCAAAAATTAAATGATACAAGAGTAATAGAATTACAGGTGTCTTCTATAAATAGTGAACCAATGCTTGATCCTTTGGTTGCTCATCTTTTCTGCAGAAAATCGTATTTTATGTGTAGGTATGAAGAATATGATTTTTTGCACACAATAAAACTCATTTTTGCGTCTTCTATGATAGTCTCCGAAAAAGGCTGGAAACGGCTGTATTGGGGCTAGGCCATTACGGTCTATTAGGGTAGCCCATGAGTGCGCGTAAAGTTTAAGATCAATCTTATATACATTCCCAAAATATAAATATCTTCGTATCTCTGAATAGTTATCTTGATGGATACGGCGTATTGTAAAAGATGAATACGCCGTATTGGGAATTAATAATACACGTTTTCTTGTGAAGAGTTGGCGCTGATATACCGTATCCCTTTTCCTAGATACAATATATTGGTCAAAATTTTGCAATCTTCAAGTATCTTTGTTTTAGCTCCAAAATATGCGCCTTTTAGCATGTCTTCACAAATCACTCCTCAATTGCTGCAAATAACACTTATAAGCAATTAAGTATGAATTCTTGGCAATAATTATAAAAAATCGGTAACCTTATTCAGATAATGATAGTATAAATTGAGTTAATTTGATTCATCATTACCACAACAAAATGGTGTCGTTAAAGGCGAAATCGTACTCTTGTTGAAGCCGCTAAACAATGTTAATCTACGCAAAAGCTCCTTTATTTTTGTAAAATACTAGTAATCTATAATACACCAAAGAACTATGAAGAAATCTAAGAGAGAAAAGTAGTTAGGAGGAAGTTTCTAGTGAGAGAAAGTAAACAAGAAAATACACACTTAGATTATGAGAAAAGAATGACAACCACCACCCCTCCATGTGTGGAGAGTATTTATACAATATATAAGAGGCAGGCCTAATAGGCTAAGTCATGGGCTTTTCCATGGGACCTCCCCCCCCCTTTTTTTTTTTTTTTTTTTTTTTTTTTTTTTTTTTTTTTCCTAAGCTAGCCTATCTAATTTCCAAATATTACTTTACGAGCTATCAAACGATATAATAGAAGTGACCGACACTTTTTGTATTCCTAACAATCTCCCCCTAAGGGAGGTCACTCCATTTTACAAAAACTTAAACCTAGCATACTATGCTTTGTCTTTAGTCTTGTGCTCGCAGACTTGATTTCATTACTTCATGTTGTGAACATGATGTAGTGATCTTTGACTTTAGGCTTTGACTTGTATCTTTGACTTGACATGAATGTGATCTTGAACTCCTTGAGATCATCAACCAAGCATAATCTCTTATGATCATCTTGTGATCTTTTGCCTTCTTGTGATCTTGTGACTTCTGGACCAACATGCTCATACTGTTCTTGATGTTAAAAATGTGTGTAACCATCTTTCTTGATATTATTTAACTTTAACACTTTGTTAATTTATGGAGGACGTACGATATCACCTTAATACTTCATCTCTTCAAGAAAGACATACGGTATCAGAGTAGCGGAAGTCTTAAAACATGTACTTGATCTTTCATGATGTCTTTATATATGTTGGTCAAGTATGAGCATGTGGTATTGGCTTTGACTTGTCATTAGGAAACTGCTACCATCGTCAGGAAATCTGCATAAATAGGTTAGTGATAAACAACATATATAGATAAAAGTGGCTTTGTCACTTCGTCGAATATGGTTGTAACAACCACGGTTACCCGTTACTCAGTATAAATACTTCCTGTGATCAGGTAGAATTCCAAAGAATCTCCTTGATAGGGTTTCGCAGCTGCGCTAGCCGTTCTCATTACCGAAGCGTCTCAAAGCAGACAACACAGTAAGAGTGAACCGGTAAGTTACTATCTTCAAGATTAAGCCGTCAATTCGTGTTTAGCTTTCCTATGTCCAGATACCCTTGTGAGGCTTCCCATGGACATAAGATTGAAAATTGATTTATAAAATTAGTCGGTGTGTCAAGAATCAAATGGTTTTTATGACACACTAACAGTTTTATCTTATAGGATCTCACAAGTCACCTACCAAGAGCTTGTTTGATGTTGGATCAAGCAGGATTTCCATCTTCATTATAAATACTTAAGTATCACTCAGATGTTCTAGCAAAATCACCAGGATAATGCGTAGGACTATGTACTATATATTTTCTTGGTTTTTCACATTGTGTGAATTAGTAAGCATATTTTGATAAGTGTCCCCTAATGAAGATTTAGGATGAACTCTTGGCTCTAGACTCAATATGCACTTTGGTTTAGTGATCGAGAGGCTGGAAGCAGCTGCTACCATTTCAATACCCACTAAATTCGAGTGGAGAAAGCTTATGATAGAAATGCGTGTAATCTTTGTGAGAAATGAAACAAAAATATTTTGAGAGATTTTGAGTGGCTAGGGAGGGTTGTGCATTGCATCACTGGGTCCATGATGTCGGTCTTCAATGTCAGCAATCATCTTTGTGAATCTTGACAGCAGATGTATTGACCCAGTTTCCGCCTAAGTGTAAGGAGGGCTTCTTTCTTTTCACCCTTTATCTTAACTTTTCTTTTTAATTCTTCAATCCTTTCAGCACTTACTGAGACTTCATAACTAGTACCTTGTTGGGTTTGTTCCAGTACTAGCTCCATCTCAGTCGACACTTTTTCCTTATTCTCACTTTTACTCATTTTTCATACCTAAGGACTACTACACTATCTAGTGGAATATCCATGGGTAGATCCCTCCAGTTCTGGCTGTATCATGGGAATGGATACCTAAACTTAACCACCTTATAACTCCAATATAGTAATTTAAATGGTCGGTCTTTGGTACTTCCACATTTCAGCCAACACGTAACCATTTGCTCCCCCTTTATATGTGCATCGATTAATCAAAATAGTTTAGCACATATATGGGATAGCGTACACATGAGATATTAAAAATCACATTATTAGCCATATATTTTAATCATATTTTCTCCCCTAATCAAAAATCTTAAATCTCTTGATATTTTGGATATTAATTGATTCAAATATAACTGCTTTCGGGGAAAGAATGTCCAATTATTAACAAGCCGCAATAGGAACATATTAATGCTCCCCCTCAATTTTTGAGGTAATCATATGATGTTTGAGTACGTTAATTTGAAATTTTTTGAATTTACTAAGAAATTCTTGAAAATTCGTACTCAAACACAATATAAGCCTAATTATAGTCTACACTATTTATTTACATATTCACAAGATTTATTACATATGAGAAATTGACATGAAATATGTTGACACAGAATATGACGAAGTCATATTGTCCTTTCCAGAAGCCTGAGATCTTTCCCGTATATCCTTCCACCAACGAACATCTCTAGATTTCGCATCAACCCCCTCTGATAAAGCTGCTTGTCTATATCCTGAACCATAACCCGAGCCCTTTTCTTGTCTAAGTTACTCCATTTCCTCATTGGCAGATATCCCATTCTTATTCCCGCAGCAATGTCGTAAAGAGCAGTCCGAACATCATTAAGCGTGCCATCACTGAACTTGTGGAGTTCATCTGTACGCATCAATCTCTTCCTCTTGACCTGATCCACATATATTATTCCATGAGGGTCTGAGTGTCAAGTGTATGCGGTTTTGTTCCTGAGATTTGATCTGTATGTTTCGGGTTTAGTGAGGTTGAGCTTCTTTTGGTAACTTTTGACACCTAATTAAAGATCTTCCACCCGTCTTTGAATGATAATACGTCTGGTGAACATACACAATGCGACATTCAAATCATATCGTTCGTCGATAGTGAGATTGGTCAGCTTTTGTTGAACGAGTAGAAGTAACATGTTTCAATGTCTTGTAGACATAGTCTTTTGAAATCATCTTCTTTAAACGTATATAGCTGCTGATCATCTCGACGAACTTCAATCTCTTCCAGGTGACCGTAGTCATACTTCTTCATGATTATAAGTCTGGTAACTGCAATGATTCTTCTTCTGGAGTAAACATCTTTAGACGATGTCAAGTTACTTGCATATTCGTAGAAGCTTTGGCATTTGGGACCCTAGTGTAAAGTGCCCAAGTAAGCATGTTGATCATATTTCACCACCACGGGACTCCACAATTCGTGAACCAAGTCTTTGATCCATTTGAGCTCATAAGTAGCAGCATTTGTCTTTGTGACAGAAGTTAAGTACCGTCTGCTTAAGTCTCCACCCTTCAGATATTCCAGATCTTTATTGATAAAGTAATCCTTAGGGATAATTTGACGTCCTTTATGATCTTGAATTAACGAAAGAGGCTTTCTGAGATCGAACGGATACGGTTTGTTTTTGGGGTTATGCCAGTCAAGTCGTTCAGTTGTTGCTTTAGAACATTCTTCAAAATGGTACTCTAATTTCGTAATACTCTTGCAAGTGCCTTTGAGCAGGTTGAATGCCGGTCCAACCATAATTTCTTGAGTCATATTTAGAATTTTAAGCCGATTCATGACAAATACAGAGAAATCAAATGAAGTATCATTGAACTCATTAAATGAAGTGAGAGGTTCTTCAGCACGTGCAGCTTGACTTATCCAGGTCTAAGGTGGTCGAAAGTCAACTTGTTGTCTTTTACTCCAATCAAGATCAGGAGTTGGAGGTCGCTCGGGTTTCTTGAACAAGTCAGATTTGTTAACCTCCTTGTCAGTAGGTTGTTCATCATTGTCTCCCGTGAAAAACTCTTGATCTTGTTGCATGCCTGAGTCTTCAACAGTATGACTTGGCTCCTCTGCATGGGTAGATTTGTCGAAAGACTTATGTTGAGATTAGGAAGCGTCTTTGGAGGTGCTTGAAGACTTATTTTATTTAGACCTTAAATCTTTGGAGGACTCCGCATCTTTACCAGATTTCCTTCTTTTCGTCCCTCTGTCTGATCCAGCGGAGGGGTCTTCATCCTTGTCTTGATCATCTCGTCCTCCTTTTAGTAAGACAACATCACCATATGAGGTAATGATGTCTTTGTCAGAGTTGTATGATTCGACCAACGCATTATAGATATTCTTCAGATTGTCTAATATGTTTATCGATTCGTTGGCCTCCATTTTGTTAATGAGAATCTTCTTTAGTTTAAATTCTAACAGTCAAGCTGCAACTGCGTAAGCCGTTTGAGGTTGATTAGTTGATCTAACTAATACTTTAGCTCCCAGAGATTCAGTCACATACTTCTCAATCTTTGGCATGATCTTGGAGACTTGAGCTTTAACTTGATCCTTAATTATTGTCTTCATGGTCGAGTCTACCTGATTGAGAAATTCTTGATTCTCAGCTTGAGCTTCTTCTCTGAGCTTGTTTGTTTGTAGTTGAACAGCCACATACACTGCTTCTTTCATCTTGGAAGCAAGATACGTATCAACAATTCCTAGAATTGAAGAGACAGCTTCAGCACATTGATTTGTTTGTCTTAACTTAGACATTTTAGATTCTAATGCGGATACCCTGTGATCAAACTTAAATACGGATGCGAAGTTAGGAATTTCTGGCAAAGTTACTATTGAATTTGTGAAAGTTAGTGTTGTGAAAGTTGGTGTTTGTTGCTATAGAAGAGGATTGAAGAACGGAGTTGGTGGAGGAGTAGTTGTAGTAAAGCAAGATGTAATTTCAGGAATTACAGTTGCATGATGAGTAAAGGTTTCTAATAACGAAGCAATCTCATTTTCAGCTGGAGATGGATTCTCAAGATTTAAGAGCTTTCTTGTAAATTCGGAGGAGACAAAAGAGCTTTATACAGGTTCATCAGCCTTTTGTGTGTCAAGGACTGGAGTAAGAGTTACATGAGCATCTTATTCTTCTTGCTCAAACCCTGATTCTTGAGAGACATTTTGTTGTTCTGAAGCTCCTTGATCAGCATCGATGATCTTTGTATCATCATTTCCTAAATTTGCATTCACATCGTCATACAGCTCCTTTATAACCTCTTCATCTTCTTCATCATCCATTGTTTCTTCATCATCAAGCTTTTCTTTATCAGTGAGTTCATAGTCTAAAGGAGTATGAACTATGTCATTGACATCTTCTTCTTCAAGTTCAGTCTGATCTACATTAGTCAAATTAGGATCAGGAATCTCATCTCTGTCAGATTTCGTTCTTTCGTCATCACTGTAATCATCATGATCATCACTCTCACCATCATCATCAACATCATATTCGTCTTCACTATCTCCCCAAGACTCTTTATCACTTTCAGATTCGTATGGGGGTACATCTGGAACCCCTGGTATAGTACCAGTTCCTTCATATGTACTAGAAGTCTTTTATTGTTGCTCATTAGGAACCTTTGACTGAGTGTCAACTCCATCACCTAAGCCACTTGCATGTGAAAGGTGAAAGTCTTTCTTGCTTCTTTTGGTAGCCAGCTTAAGTTGTTCAGCTTTAGTTAAAGCAACCTTAGATAATACAGCTAAACCTTTTGCTTTTGTCTTCTTTACAGGTTGCTTCTTCTTGTCAGGTTTAGCCACCTTAGCTTTTAACTTGAGTCTGGTACCTTTAGTAGCTTGAACAGGCTTCTTCTTAGGAGATGTGTCTGAATCAACTTTCGTTCGAATATACTTTGGTTTTGGATCCTTCTCTCCAGAAGCAAAAGCATAGTATGTCTGGTAAGCTTTGGATTCTAACATTGCTTGATTTGTTAATTCCGTTGGAAGAATGGTACCATATACCTGAGTATCTTCATGTCTGGAGATACATCTTGTTAGGATCATTAAAAGTGTCGATTATGTGATTTTGTATTATTTAAGTCATTAGTGTTTCTTTTGATTATGTCAAAGTAGTTTGTAATAAGGTATATTATGCAAAAGAATGAAATAGCATAATTATCAAATTCTAGGGACTAGATGTGACAAGTTAAGAAAATAAGGAAGAGAGGCCTCCTTCCCTCACCTACAAATACCCCTCTAATCTTCATTAGAGGGTGATGCATTTTGTAACAAACTCTTCTATTTTCCCTCCATTTTATATCATTTGAATTTCAAATATTTGTCCTTCTCTACTATTCTCTCTATGCATTCATGTTCGATATGATTGATTCAAGATTCATGTGACCTATCAAGTGGTATTAGAGCCAATTGAGAATTAGAGTGTTCGTTTTGTGAGAATTTTTCACAACCGAGAAGTGTAATATGAGGTTTGCAGAATTCGGTTGAAGATTTTGAGCTTTCGAGATTAGTTTTGGCAGAAAATTCGAGTTATTAGACGTTATCGAGTGTTGTTTTGCAAATTCAGCAGTTCTCGGAAGTAGTTTTTTCGTTCTCGGAAGGAGTTGTTCATTCTCGGAAGTGTTTTCTTGTAATTTTACAAGATTTAATAGTGTTAATAGTATAGTTTTGGTAAAAATATCTTGTAATAGATATATACAATCTTTTGGTTCTATCGAAAATCGTATATTAGAATCTTAATATCAAACTCGGTTTTATCGAGTTTATAGATTTCACAATTTCAGTTCTATCGAAATTTGTGAAATAAGGTTTTACTACGTTGAAACTCAGAAATAAGCATTCAAAAGACTTAACATACATTTATTTCACGGTTTTATCGTGATTTGAAGTGTTGAAACACAAATTTTCTCAAAAATTACAAATTCGGAAATCAAATTCGGTTTTATTGAATTTGATTTCAGTAGACTTTTGGATTATCTAGTGATCATAAATTTTGGTTTCATCGAATTTGTAGTTATTAATATTCCATAATTGTTGAAATTTTCAAATATTGATTCACCGAGTTTGTAGTAAGAAGATTTCCGAGTTTGATTAGTTTGAAGATTTCTGAGTTTGCTTAGTTTGAAGATTATCGAGTTTGTTACTACGTATCGTCCGAGTTAGTGTACTGTTCGAGAAGTGTATTGGTTTTCAGCCTACTTGTTATCCGTGAATAGTGTTGTCCGAGTTTGACTACTGTTACCAAATTTGATACTATTCTCACAAATATCACTCATTTTCATCTACAAAGATCCAATCTTTTAGTCATAAGACATGTCGACATCCAAAACATATCAACAATCCCTTGCTAATGCCGTTTATGAAAATAGGCCTCCCATGCTTGAAAGAGGTAGTTATATAACATGGGCAAGTAGATTCAGACGATATCTAAACTAGAAGAGAGACAACCGCAAGTGGCTTCTCAAAGCACTTAATGAAGGCCCTTATGAGTTTAAGAATTTCGTTCCTGAAGGCTTGACAATACCACGATTGAAAACTGTAGAGGATCTTGAAGGTGATTACTTATTGCTCTATGATGCTGAAATGAAGCTCATGAATATGATTCTACTTTCTGTTCCTAATGAGATTTACAATTATGTGGATGCTTGTACTTCGGCCAAGGATATGTGGAAACGAGTTGAACGATTGATGAGGGGAACTATACAAAACAAAGTTGACAGAGAAATGCGTTTTACGAACGAATTTGATCAATTTGTTGCTGAACCAAAGGAAGCACTTGTTTCTGTCTACAACCGTTTTGCTCAGCTAATGAATGATTTGGAACGAAATAACATGAACTTTCCAACTGTCACAATTAACACAAAGTTTCTGAACAGCTTGCAACCGGAATGGTTGAAATATGTGACTCAAGTTCGTCTTGCTAAACGATTGACAGTGGATTCGTTCGATGATCTTTTTGATTATCTTCAGCAATTTGAGAAACTGGTGAATACATCAAGAGCAAAGAAGTTAGAAAAATCTCATGACCCTTTGGCTCTAGTAGCACACACGGGTTCATCATCCAGACAAACATCATCTTATTATGTGACACATCCTACGTCTGTGGTTGATTATGACGATGAGTACCAGCAGGATGATGTTCACAACAATTCTGAAGATCCTCTAGTCTCTGCGATGTTACTACTTGCAAAAGCCATTACTCAAAATTTCTCTAATCCAACAAATAATCGTCTTCGTGCTTCATCCAACACCAGAAATCAAGCAATCATTCAAGGAGACAGAGTGAATATTCAAAGCAGGAATTCTGGCAATACTGGAAGGAATAACAGACGAGCTTATGTTCAAGAAGAAGTTGTTGAGGGAATGAATGCTCAAAATGAGACTGGAAATGTTCAAAGGACTCTTCGCACTCCATCTTCAGGCAATACTTCAACTGTTCAATGCTACAACTGCAGTGGAAAAGGACATTATGCTAGGAATTGTCCAAAGCCAAGGGTTCGTGACTCGAAGTATTTCATGGAGCAAATGTTGCTGGCAAAACAGGATGAAGCTGGCGTAATTCTTACTGATGAGCAGAATGATTTTCTCTTTGCTGATGCTTCAAGGATGGAAGAAATTGAAGAACTCAGTGCAAACATATGCTTAATGGCCAGAATTCAACCAGCTGATGACACATAAGCGCACTGACACGTACACTTATGGAATATAGGAAGCACGGGTTGTGATGCAAAGTAATCACAAGCCTTTGCATGGTCATAAAGTAGACCATGCCCGAGAATAAATTCCCGTTATGAGGTCAAGTTTTCTTTTTGAAATACTTGCCTTTAAGATGATGACCGGGTTGCTATCTGAAATAATAGCAAGCCATTTTTGGCATGTTTTGAAAACTTTTAAACTTCTGCTCGAACTTCATTTACAGCCTCGTATCATTATTAAATGACATTTCTAAGGCCGTAAATGTTATCGATTTTCAGAAGACATGCCAGAGATACATATTTTTATATTTTTCTGATTTTTTTAATTTTTTAATTTTCTTTTTGAAAAATTTATATAAAAGAAAAATATTTTTGTGTTTTTATGTTTTCTTATGTACATATGATACAGGATATGAGTTACCACCATCACTCATCCGTTTCCTCTGCCAGACGTTTCAACGTTTCCGGAGACATGCTTCTCATACCGAGCTTTTCGATCAAGAAGTTGAATCTTTCTCTAGGCAAGGGTTTGGTGAAGATGTCAGCCAGTTGGTATTCAGTCCGGACAAAGTATAGTTCCACGACTCCATTCTCTACTTGCTCCTTTATGAAATGGTAGCGAACATCGATGTGCTTGGCTCTTGAGTGTTGAACATTGTTGCAGCATAAAGCAATCGCACTCTTGTTGTCGCAGTACAGAGGAATCTTATTGAATTGAAAACCATAATCTGTTAGCTGTGAGCGCATCCATAGGATTTGAGCACAACATCCAGACAAGGCAATATATTCAGCCTTTGTACTCGAGATGGCAGTGCATTTTTGCTTTTTGGATGACCAGCTAACCAGTTTGTCACCTAAGAACTGAGCGCTTCCCGATGTACTACGTCTAGTGTCTTGACATCCCGCGTGGTCAGCATCTGCATATGCTGTTAGTGACATATCGGTATCCTTCGAGTACCAGAGACCCATGTTAATGGTTCCCTTAAGGTATCGAAATATCCTTTTCACCGCTTGTAAGTGCTTTTCGGTAGGCTTTGCCTGATACCGGGCACATAAGCAGACTGCATAAATAAGGTCTGGTCTATTGGATGTCAGATACATAAAGGATACAATCATACCATGGTAAAGTGTAGCATCAATTGGTGTCCCCTGTAGATCTTCATCTAGTTTACTCTTTTCTACCATAGGTGTGTCTACAGAATTACTAATTAGCATACCATATTTTTTAACAATTTCAGAAGCATATTTAGATTGGTTTATAAAGATGCCTCAAGGACTTTGAGAGATTTGTAATCCTAAAAAGAATAACATCTGCCCCATCATTGACATCTTGAACTTAGTGGTTATCTGATTAGCAAACTCATTACACATGGCAATATTAGTGGATGCAAATATTATATCATCAACATAATTTTTTTACCAGTAATAAGTCATTCCTAGCTTATCGTGTGAAGAGTGTTGGATCAACTACACCTTTGGAGAATTGTTGTGAGATTAGGAAGCTTGACAACATGTCGTACCATGTATGTGGTGCTTGTTTGAGACCATAGAGGGCCTTTTTGAGCTTGTACACATGTGATGGGTTGTCCTGATCAACAAATCCTTCTGGTTGAGAAACGTAGACCTTTTCTTTGAGCTCGCCATTTAAGAAAGCCGTTTTAACGTCTATTTGGTAGATCGTCATATTCTTATGAGCGGCATTTGCTACGAAGATACGGATGGCCTCTATTCTAGCAACCGGTGCAAATGATTCCTCGAAATCGATTCTATCTTTTTTCCTGAATCCTTGAGCAACTAGTCTAGCCTTATTCTTTAGTACCCCGCAAAATTTATTCATCTTGACCTTATAAATCCATTTTAATTTGATCAAAAGCACTTTATCTAGAAACAAAACCAATTCCTAACCTTCTAGTCTTTGAAATTCATGAATTTCTTCTTGCATTGCATCGATTCATGATGGTTTGGTCATTGCTTATTTGAAGTTCTTAGGTTCTACCGAAGTCAGGAAGGCATCAAAATAACACCACATGGCATCAGTTTGGAGTTGCTTTCTCGTAGAGATAGAGCGAGAAGGATTTCCGATTACATTTGCTATAAGATGATCCTTAGTCCATCTACCAAGGTGTTCAAATGGAGTGTGGGTTTGTCTCACATTCGATGATGACCCTTGAAAAGTTAATTCTTCATGAGGAGATTCATTAAGTGGATCATCATGAAAGATTGGTATTTTTAGTGATTCTTCAAAACCTTGAGAAATGTTTAGAGATTGTTCTTGTTATCCTGTTCAATGGAAGTTGACACAGGAGATTCGGCTAAAACCACAGCTCTCGGAGCAGCAGCTTCTTAAACTGGAGAAACAGCAATTGATAGAGGAGTGAAGTATTCATCGAACATAGGTTGAAACAAGCGATCTCAATCATCTCTTGGTGGTGGAATACAAGGTTGTTGAGAAATAGGGTTTGGAACGAGTCCTGAACTAGATGTTGCATGAGTCATACATTGAAGTCCGGGTCCTGAACTGAATTGTTCAGAAGCTGATGACATCAAATAACGTCTATTTTATAGCATCATTTATCCCACGATATTAACCCATTTTTTATAGTTATTGCAAAGAATTGTTACTTAATCGTTTATATTTGAGAATTGCAGTAATTATGGAGTAATTGGTGAAAGATAGCAAAAGGCGCACATTCTGGAGCTTAAATGAAGATATTTTGAAGATTACTATTCTAAAGACCAATACGTCGTATCCAATCCTTGGATACGCCGTATCGAACCGACTTCCAGACCTTATAAATAGAAAACTCAAAAACGAGTTTTAAGTGTGCTAAATTATATTCTCGATACCTAAACCATAAAAGTCGATTTTCAGAAGAGAAAAAGAGCAAAAGAGGTCGAGCAACGTTATCAATTCCATAGGAGACATCGTGTAATTCCATATACTTAAGTAATCGTTCAGTTTTTGGTATCATTCGTTAACTCGGTTAGTTTACATTGGCTAAATAATTACTCTTGTACTTATTATGACGTTTGAAGGCTAATACCTTCGGGTATTAGCCATTATTATGAAGATCTGAATGTTTGGTATTTGTTTATCTCGATTTCTTGATTTATCGTTGAAAGCTTGTTTATGTTTATCAATTTATACTTGTTTACGCGCTTTTGTATACGACCTATCATTCAACTGGATCTAGTGATACGGACCAAGTAGATCTAGAGTCCGGGATAGCTCTCCATATAGTAATTTATACATCTAGAATTATAGTTACATAAATATTGTCCTTCTAAGTCTGTGTCTAGGATACGCTTCGGGCTTAACTAGTTAATTGGATATTGCCAATGGTTTATTGATCGTGTTGACTAGCAGGTGACCTAGATAATTCAACAAGTAACATTCTGATTCCATTGGATAGTTGGACAAGTGGACTACTAGTGTATAAATTGCCATTAAGCGGTAAGTGGGTAAAGTCTCTATGAGCTAGGGTTTAACAAGATCACCATTGCTTTAATCCCTAAGATAGATTATAATCAGCAAATAAGGATGCTTTATGCGGATGCTTTAATTATGACAGAATTAATGTGTCTAGGTCTTAGGATTATGTAACGCCTAAGTCTTAAGAATGATATGCCACCTCGAGAGAAGAAATCATTGCACTTAATAAACAAACCAACTTTCTAATCGGATTAATAATGGTTAATACAGTTTTCTTATATAAGGTTTGACCGCTCTTTTATCTTTTGTTAATTAGCTTGCATGGGTAAAAGTGCCTTGAATTGATTGTAGTCACCAACCAAACCGTGCCAGTCTCTCAGGCTGAAAACCCCATTTTTCTCGTTAGAATTAGGATTTAGACTGACATAGGTTTAACATAGGTTTTAAATAGAATAGAATTAAGATAGATTAGATAACTAAGATATTAACTAAATTGATAGATTTAACCTCGCTTCAAGTGTTCGACACCCTACTTACCACGAAACTACTACCGATCGGGTACACTACCCGTTAAAGTGTTGATTTTGGTTTAGTCAGCAAAATATAAATTTAAAACTTGAATCAATAAAATATACACCACACAACGACACATCAAGTTTTTTGGCGCTGCTGCAGGGGAGTGAAAATTAATCTTGATTTTTAGTTCAAGAAGCTGCTGCACCTAGAGCTGTGGTTTTAGCCGATTCTCTTGTGTCAACTTCTATTAACCAGGATGCACTATCAACAAGTATTCCATCAACACAAAAACAAGAACATTCTCTAAACATTTCTCAAGGTTTTGAAGAATCACCAAAAACACCAATTTTTCATGATGATCCACTTCATGAATCTCTTCATGAAGACTCGACTTCTCAAGGATCATCGAATGTTTGACAAACCCACACTCTATTTGAACACCTTGGTAGATGGAATAAGGATCATCCTATAGCAAACATAATTGACGATCCTTCTCGCTCTGTATCTACGAGAAAACAACTTGAAATAGATGCCATGTGGTGCTACTTTGATGCCTTCCTAACTTCGGTAGAACCAAAGAACTTCAAACAAGAAATGACTGAACTGTCATAGATCAATGCAATGCAAGAAGAAATACATGAATTTACAAGACTAGAAGTTTAAGAATTGGTATCATGTCCTGATAAAGTGTTATTGATCAAACTAAAATGGATTTATAAGGTCAAGACGGATGAATTTGGCGGGGTACTAAAAAATAAGGCTAGAATAGTTGCTCAAGGATTTAGGAAAGAAGAGGGAATCGATTTCAAGGAATCATTTACACCGGTTGCTAGAATATAGGCCATTCATATTGTCGTAGCAAATGCCGCTTATAAGAATATGACGATCTACCAAGTGGACGTCAAAACAGCTTTCTTAAATGGCGAGCTCAAAGAAGTGGTCTACGTTTCTCAACCAGAAGGATTTGTTTATCAGGACAATCCATCGCATGTGTACAAGCTGAAAAAGGCCCTCTACGGTCTCAAACAAGCACCACGTGCATTGTATGACATGATGTCAAGCTTCCTAATCTCATAACATTTCTACAAAGGTGCAGTTGATCCAACACTCTTCACACGGCAAGCTGGGAACGACTTATTACTAGTATAACTTTATGTTAATGATATAATATTTGCATCCACTAATACTGCCATGTATAATGAGTTTTCTAATTAGATGACCACTAAGTTCAAGATGTCAACGATGGGACAAATGTCATTCTTTTTAGGATTACAAATTTCTCAAAGTCCTAGAGGCATATTCATATACCAATCTAAATATGCTTATGAAATTGTTAAAAAAATATGGTTTGCTTACTACTGACTCTGTCGACACACCTATGGTTGAAAAGAATAAACTAGATGAAGATCTACAGGGGAAACCAGTTGATGCTACACTTTACTGTGGCATGATTGGATCCCTCATGTATCTGACATCCAGTAGACCTGACCTTATCTATGCAGTCTGCTTATGTGCTCGGTATCCGGCAAAGCCTACCAAAAAGCACTTACAAGCGGTGAAACGGATCTTTCGATACCTTAAGGGAACCATCAACATGGGTCTTTGGTACTCGAAGGACACCGATATGTCACTAACATCATATGCAGATGCCGACCACGCGAGGTGTCAGGACACTAGACGTAGTACATCAGGAAGCGCTCAGTTCTTAGGTGACAAACTTGTTAGCTGGTCGTCAAAGAAGCAAAAGAGCACTGCCATCTCGAGTACATATGCTGAATATATTGCCTTATCTGGGTGTTGTGCTCAAATCCTGTGGATGCGTTCACAGCTAACAGATTATGGCTTTCAATTCAATAAGATTCCTTTGTACTGCGACAACAAGAGTGCGATTGCTTTATGCTGCAACAATGTTCAACACTCATAAGCCAAGCACATCGATGTTTGCTACCATTTTATAAAGGAGCAAGTAAAGAATGAAATCGTAGTGCCTTTAGTTATGTCCGGGACGAGTACAAACTGGCTGATTCTTCACCAAACCTATGCTCACGAGATAGATTTAACTTTTGATCGATAAAGGCTTGGTATGAGAAGCAACGTCTTCTGAACTTTGAATCGTCTGGTAGAGGAAACGGTCGAGTGATGTGGTAATCATATCCTGTATCATATGATACATAAGAAACATAAAACACAAATATTTTTTCGTTTATATCAAGTTTTCAAAAGAAAAGAAAAAAAAATTAAAAAAATCTAAAAAATCATATAAATATATTTTCTCTGGATGTCTTCTGAAAATCGATTAACATGTTACTGGCCTTTAGAAATGTCATTTAATAATGATACAAGGCTATAAATGTAGTTCGAGCAGAAGTTCAAAAGCTTTTAAAACATGCCAAAAATGGCTTGCTATTATTTCAGATAGCAACTCGGTCATCATCTTAAAGGCAAGTATTTTAAAAAGAAAACTTGACCTCTCAACGGGAATTTATTCTCGGGCATGGTCTACTTTATGACCATGCAAAGGCTTGTGATTACTTTGCATCACAACCCGCGCTTCCTATATTCCATTTGTGTACGTGTCAGTGCGCTTATGTGATTAAAATAAGAGAAATCTTATATTTTTAGGGTGTTCTGGCGGTGTGTCTTCTGATTTTAATAATTAATTTATTTTTCTAATTAAATAATTCATCAGAAAAAATAATTTTCATAAAGACATTTGACTCCACTCAAACACGAATCAATCTTTAAATTGAAAAACGGGTCATTGTTTGAGGGGGAGAAAATATCAAATATCTTCTTCATAATTAATCATGTGATAATCTAGAATAGATTTTAAACATATCGGATAATTCATTTAAAGGGGGTTAATTAATTTTTTAACTTATCGGGCTTTTTTTGTTATTGTTATGTTTAATTCTTTAGGGTATTATTGAAAAATGTTAGCCTAATCTTGCTACAAAACTTTAGGGACTAGTTTTTTCCATTTAGGAAACTTAATTAAACCTTAAGTAAAGTTTATTAGGAAAATGGAAGCTCTACTAAACCTTAGGGAGCATTTATGCCAAAACCCAAAAAGTTTTTAAACATAAACACCCCTTACCGTGTTTCCCACACTCGTCACTCTCACAAAAACCTTAAACCTCCATTGTTGAATCTTTAAAACCTTCAAGAACTCGTTCAATCTTTGTTTTAATTAAATGATACACTTGTTTTAATGTTAAAACTTCCATATATCAGACCTAATCTTGGAATTATGCACGAAAACCCCTAAAATTTGACCTAACTTTCGTCACCCTAAAAAGTGGATGAAATGTTAGATTGATTGAGGGGTTTTGGTCCTATAGGGGTCAGGATGATGTACCTATAATAGTTTTTAATGGGGATAAGGTACTCATACATTTTGGTTGATTCTTGATATCGTACCAATGAAAAATGGTCAAGAACTTGTAAAAGTTCATGGGTTTGGGTTTAGAATTGCTTAAATAACTGTTTGTGTGAATTTGAGTGTCCTTAAACATCTTAGTATGTTAAAATCTTGAATATCTTGGGTTTTTGTGTTTATGTGAGAAGAATAAGTCAAAAGGCAAGATTTTTGTGGTTGATTCATGAAATAAATGTGTTAAACTGTTTCCAAGATGCTATATGATCATGTTATGATAGATATTGATGCTTGAAAAGGTGAAAAATGTTGGTACAAAATTTGGACAGGTGAACTATACGTCTTTTCATAGGCCAACTATACATTTGAATTAACGCAGGCGAACAATACGTATTTACATAGGCGAACTATACGCTTGTTTTAATACAGGCGAACTATACGTATTTACATAGGCGAACTATACATTCAAATTTAACACAGGCGAACTATACACTCAAAGTTAAAACAGGCGAACTATACATAGAAGTAACACAGGCGAACTATACATAAGTATTCAACACAAGCGAATTTTACACATACTTAGGGCGAATTATACATGATTTTTTCTAGATGAATTAATCTCGTAATCTTGGTAATCACATCTCGTAATCTAATCTAAGTTTAATTATACCTTAACTTATCACTTAGTGATTAATTTAGGTCTAGTTTTTCCTTTGAAATCTTTAGTGATTGCCTTGATGTCTATAGTGTGCCCATAGTTAGTGTGTTATATGATTATGCGTGTCTCTTGATTTCTTGTATGTGTTAATATTTTGCCTAGTATCTGTGTGCATAATTGCTAGTGTAAATCAGTCTTGCATCTATATTCATTCATCGTGATCTAGATTGTCTTTCAGTGATATATATATTTGCTTCTATATGAACTGTATGTGATAAATCTTAGCAGAATCATGTCTTCTATTACTGCTAAACATGCAAATCTTGATCTTGAACTTGTTCCCAAAGAGAAAAGACTGGAGATTGGGAAATGCAATGAAAGACTCAATCCTGGAAAGATACAAATAGAACCCACATTTCAAGTTGTTCTAGATGCTCTTGCTCTTACTTCATGCTACTCTGCATTTCTCATCACTACAGATATTCTAGAAGTCTACATGCATCAATTTTGGGATTCAGTTTACAAGCATGACACTTTCTACAGATTCAAAATGGATAAAAGGAAGAGATTCAAATTCACTCTGGAAATCTTCAGAGATATCTTTAAGATCTTCCCTAGAGTACAGGGACAAGACTTTGATGCACTTCCTACTGATAAAGAAATTATGTCTTTCTTAAGAGATCTTGGTCATACTGAGGAAATCAATTCACTCAATGATGTTGTTGTTGATCAGATGCATTAACCTTGGAGAACTTTTGCTGCTCTCATTAACAGAA
>BQNB010012449.1:0-79134 GCA_026074375.1 Tanacetum coccineum
TCTTTAAACTTACTTTTTAGTCAAATAGAGTCCATTTAAAAAGAAAAAATTTAAGTTAGGTTTATTTTTAGAAATTTAGGGATTTTGACCTCCGTTTAGGGGTCCCGTTTTACGTTTTTAGTTAAATTTTGATTTCCCGTTATTTGACTTCATGCTTAATTGTTAGAGTTTGTTAATTTTAATTTTTAAAGGTAGATATTCAATCCAACCCTTGTTTCCAATTCAAAATATTGTCCGAACATCAAACGTGGTTTCAATTTCACAAGTCGTTGGGGGATAAACGACCCGGGAATCATACTTCCCGGTTTATATACGTATTATATTATATATATTTGTGAAGATTTTCCTTTTTACCTTTGTCCTCAAGGGTAGTTTGGTAATTTTTATTCATATATTATATTTTATTATTACGTATATATTACATTCTGGACGAATCATGAGTCGTTTAAGAAAATAACTTTGCTGTTTCATTAAAAAAATTGGTTAAAAATAAGTTGTCCCACATTTGCATCAATTGAAAAATATTGTTCAAAATACAACGAAGATAGAGTTGTGCAAATGAAATCCATGAAAATTATGCCTTGAATGAATGGAGACTCCACGCACTTGAAATACACCTTTGCAATTAAACACCTAAGAAATACATGCTTAAAATGTCAACATAACGTTGGTAAGTTCATAGGTTTAACTAATAAATAAAGTTGGACCGCAAGTTTTAATAAGGCATGACTATTGTAACACATACAACATTCATAAAACGTAATTACGATTTTCTAAGCTCATGACACCGAAGCTACAACACAGTCTGCATGTAAACAAATATACAAATAACAATACCTAAGCATGTGTTCAATCCACAACACCCAAAATCCGATATGGTATACGTTCGTTAGTTCGGACCTTCGAAACTAGTAAGCGCTTAACTCACCCGAACGAAGATGTCAATCCCAATAGATCTATTTATAACACTCGCGCTTACACAAAGTAATTAACGGTTCATGATATTTGGGGCACACTGGATTATCGCTACTTAGGCCTAATCATAATCATTTAAAGGAGAAGTGCTTGCGTTCATAAGTATAAAACAAAGCAATGTATCTCACTCCGAGATTTATAAAACATTTGTAAAATTGTTAAAGCAGGGCTATTAACTCACCTTAAATGAAAGTATCGGTTTTGAGAAAATTGATCACAAGATAATGTCACAAATAGTTCTGAATGCAACCTAATTAAATATGGGACGACTTAGAATTATGCAAGTGAAATAAAATGATGCACTATATTTCTATAACATTATATCACCATTTAATGATTTGTGTTTTAGTTTTATAAACCAAAATATCATTTACGTCTAATTCGCCATTTTCATCCGTCATTATATTCATTATTATTATTTTTAAGTAACCAATATAATGAATTCCATCTAACTATCTAAATAATATTTTTAAAAGTTTACGACGTGTATAAATAATATATAAGTCATACTATAATACTTCTTAAGGTTTTTATAGCTTCAAACGGACTCGAAAACGCCCGAAGACCCTAATTTATATTTCAAACAGCTCACTTATTTATTAAAAATACATGCAGGAATTTATTAATATTTCCAGAAAATAGTCCGACTTTGAAAGGGCGTATCTCATTCGTTATAATGATTCACGAGTTGTCCTAAAGCGAGATTTCAAGGAAAATCATGATTTACAAGTTTTCTCTTATGAGTTTTACCTGACTCGAACCCGAAACGGGCCAAAATACCATTTTAGAAACTGGAATTACTTATAAAAATAGTTTTGTCGGAAAAATTACTAAATTTCATTTGGCCATATCTCATTCGTTTTAAGTCCGGTTTTTGTGTTCTTTATATCCATGCGTTCGTATACTATCATATTTTTAAGGCCTCGGCTATTTAAGACCAAATTTACTCTACAAAAATATTAAAATAAAATATGGACAACAACTATTTATTTTCCATTCTAAGACTACTTTTCACTCACAAATTGTAACTCCATACTGGCTTAATCCCTTCCACCAATTTTCATCGACTTCCATCACAATAACAAATCCATACTAACCTAGTCTCTTCCACCAATTTGTCAAGAATAAATATAAATTTAAGAATATGAATAAAATATACAACTTTACTAGTTTAAGTTTATATTTAACCATTTTAACAACAAAGCAAATATTTTAACAAGTGATTTATAAAGTGAATAAAATAAGTGGTTTATGAGTATGTTTATATTTTTATTTTCCAATTTTACAAACTTTTCACAAGATTTTATTTAGATAGTTTTGTTAGTTTTCTTATAGAAAATCATTTGACACAAAAGCTAGTAGTGATATAACTTTATTAATGAGATGATATGAACAAAATATGTGAAATGAAAATACGTATGAATTGTGCACCTTAGTATGATGAGATTAACAAGTATACACCCAACTCAAACCCCAAATACTTGTTTGATTTTAACCTAAACTCTTAAAACTTCTTGTATAATACTTGAAATTATCAAAACCTAAATGTTTTCTTGTTCTTCCTATCTTGGGCAAATATTTTAGAGAGAAAAGAGAGAGTAGTGTGTGTGAACAAGGTCAAAACCTTAACTATAACCACATTTCTTTTTCTAGCCATTAAAGTCCTCCGTGCCACTACATTCCGGATCTGTATGTAAAGATACATAACTATTATACTATTACATAAATAACTTATGTTATTTACAATTGGGTTGTTATCAGAACGATGTCTTCTCCCAACCGCTCTACTTCCAATATTGAGGATGCTTTTTCCTCTATGAATATTCTTAACTATACTTCGGTCTCATCGGATTATTTCCCAGCTTCATCGGGAAGCATTTCTTTTAACTCTTCGGAAGACTATAATATAATCCCATCAGTAAACTCACCTTCTACAATAATCCTTATTTGAAGGACGTACAAGCATTTTATGCTAAGGAATCACCTATTTCACCACCAGATCCTATTACTCCACCAACTATTTTGACTCCATCTCCAGTATTACCACCATCACTACTATTTGATCCCTGATATTTCTTTGTTCCTGAGGAACTATTACCACCTAAAAAGCGAACTTGTCTTCCATTACTCTCTTCTACTAATCCATCTCGGAATCAAACCTGTAACTTGGTATCACCATCTTTCTCAGTTTATACTCCTACCCACCTCAGATAATTAAAATAGGAAAAGTTCAAGTAAGATACATCTGAAGCATCATGAGAATCAAATCGAAGATATTTTAAATTACTTAGAAGAACTCTCTTTTTTACCGCATTGGAGAAATGGAAAAAGATAATAAGTTAAAGACTGAACTTGAGAAAGTCCATTCTCAGATTATCAAACTTCAAAGGAAGCAATTAGGGCAAAGAGATAAGATTGCTTTTGCTCACTACAGAATTTCCAATCTTGAACAAATCATTAAGGAGAACCAAGCTCGTTACCAAACAGATCAGGAGGATCTTTAGGATGTCATCTACCAGCTCAAAATCAACAAACTCTTAGACTAGTTATAACTTTATCCTAGCCACGGGATGTGTGGTATAAATAAAAACGCTTGTCAAATCTTGACTATTACAGTAAAAAGGCAAGTTATTTATGAAGGCAATCCCGTTGCGTACCTTATTTCCAGCTTATCTCTCTTTCATCATCATCTCCATCATTTGCATCATTATGAATCATACCATAACCTCTAAGTGCTTAAAATTCAAAAATGAGCATTACTCTTTACGCATTTTAAGCATCACATTCTCTTTTATTACTTAGGATATCATTCTCACTACGTGTTATCTTCTATTGATAGAATGCCTCCTAAAAGGACGTCAACATCTGAAACACCAGCCATAACTTTAGCTACCATCCAGCAACTCATTACTAATGGCATTTCCTCAGCTCTAAAAGCAGAAGCTGAAACAATGGCAAGTGCTAGTAATCCCAACAGGAACACCGGACCTACTTGAACTCCTATAGCAAAAACGGGAAACTATAAAGAGTTTGTTAGCTGTCAACCTTTCTACTTCAATGGTACGGATGAGCAGTGATCTCATTTGCTGGTTTGAACGGAGAATCGTGGTATGTTCTCATAGCAACTGTTATGCGAGGAAAAACAACGTGTCATTTGACTACAGTCTTTAACGATGATGCCCTGTACTGGTGGAATTCATTCGCTCAACTATTGGAATTAGATCAAGCAATCATATCACTTGGACCTGCTGAAAAGATCTTAACAAAAGTATTGCCCTCGATACTAAAGTCAAAAAATGGAAGACGAATTTTTACAACTTGGTGTGAAAGGAAATGATCTTAAGACTTAATAGATGATTCAGGAATAGCCTTTTATGCCCAAACATGGTACCAAATACTGAGAAACTTATGGAAGTCTTCATTAGTGGATTACCCAGAAGTATTGAAGGAAATGTTACTACCTCAAAGCCTCAAACATTAGAGGAAGTCATCAACATAGCCCAAAGATTAATGGATCAGATAATAAAGCGTGATTCTGTGCAAGAAACCAATGATTACAAACAAAAGTTTGAAGATAAGATAAACATCATCGACAACAACAACTACCCCAAATATCATAACAACAATAACCACTCCAACAATCGCAACAACGATAACTATCAAAATAACCACAACAATCACAACCATAACAATGATTACCACCAACAGAAGAGAAGATAAGAAGCCTTCAGAACTTATACTGCCACCAATGGATATACTGGAAATCCTCCTTTGTGTGAAAGATGCACCCTACATCAAATAGGTCCTTATACTGTCAAGTGTCAAACTTGCAACAAGATAGGACATCTAACCAAGAACTGTAGGAGCAAAAGACCAACCACTAGAAATAATCTTCAAACAATATTTGTAACTTGTAATGCCTGTGGAAAGAAAGGACATTATGCGAATCAGTGCTCAAAAGCAAAGAACCGGGCCACAAGAAAGTATACTTAGAGACAAGTTTGCTTTTGTTCACTCTAGAATTTCTACCCTAGAAACAACTCTCGAGGATATTAAAGTCTTCTTCAATCTGAAAAACTCCAATCATCAAGCTACAATCCTTGTCGTTTATTACTTATTCTAGAATCCTGCTATGAGATACGTAGCATAAGTATCAACTCTTTTAGAGTTTCATATGTAAAGTTATCCATAAATGAATAAAGTTATAATTCCATTACATCTTGTTATCTGGTGGTATCAAAACTCGACATTGTTTGTCAATTCTATCATGTTCAACTCTAAATACTCTCCTCGTACCTTTGAAACATAAAATATCATCCTTGACTACATAGGCGACAGTACAATTATCATCTCAATATATTTTATAACCTTTCATGATTATATCATTTTCTACACATTATCATTTCGATATTATGTTTTTATGCTTAGGTAAGACGATTTATGATCATCTTATTGAAATGAATTAGGACGCTTCTTTCTAAATCTCGGGACGAGATTTCTGTAAAGGGTGGAGACTATAACAACCCAAAATTTTCATCAGAAGCAAAATCAACCTATTTTACTATGATCACAATTGTACGGGGAAATTTTTCGTTTTATTGCATTGCCAATATTTCAGTATGCAATGTAACTTGCATAGCTAAAGTAGACGAGCTCACGCAACCTATTTATGGCAATCCTGTCTTCATATATGTCAAGCAAACATCATAACATGTCAAGTCAATATCATCATATCCTTTTTGCCAAGTACATTATTCCTATAATGTACCATTCGCAACGTTATATCAAAACGGGCTTTAAACCGTTATCGTATATTTCTAAAACCCTAATTTCATGAAAGATTAATATCTAAAGTGAATGTACAAGCTACTAAAGCATATGTACAAGTAATATAACATCTCATTTGAAATATAAACTCCCTCCAAGTCAAGTACAAGTCTTATAAAGCACAATATACAAGTCATTAAGCATGATCTCCAAAATAGCCGTTTTACCTCCGTTTTCATTCTAATTTCTTCACCACCACTCTTGTGCAAGAAACTACGCTCAATATACAATGTGTAATCCCTAATTATTCCACTCATAAGCTTTTATACACATTTTTACACTTAAAACCCTAATTCAAAACCCTAAACCCTAAAACCGAGCTAGTTTCTAAACCATGACCCGTTTCTTGGTTTTTATCCATCATAACCCCAAACCAACACTCAAATAAGTTGTAATAACTTATTTTACAATTATGTCAATCCTATTTTCATCATTATTTCATCATCTCATATCCTTTATACAAAAATTGAATCCGAGAAACCCAAAACATACCTAAATGGATCATTCGACTCGTTTACTCATTTTTTACCGTTTTAATCCCGAACAATCAACCAAAAACCATTGTAAACTCATAATATGAGATTACAATTCATTATCTATCTTCATTTTAGTAATAAACAAGAGATTGAAGCTTAGAAAACCCTAATGAACCGATTACAAGCCCTAATTCAACCCACGGCTTACTTTTTCTATTTCGACCCATTTTAGCTTAAACCGCCACTCAATGTTCATTAATAATCCTTTATACAATGCCTAAGATCAATATTCTATCAACCTTGATCCATTATACAAGAATTATAACCCAAGAAAAGTCAAAGAAACCCTAACGAGCCCTATATGAACCCGCGACCTTATTTACTCAATTTCAACCCATTTTAACCCAAACCACTTGCTAATTTCCAATGATAAGCCTTAATACAAACCATGAGATCATGTTTCTATCATTCCTTGATCAATGTGCTCGAAATATAAGCCAATAAAAAGAGTTTGAGCCCTAGTAACCCAAAACAGACCCGCGGCTAGTTATGGCTCATTTTAACCCATTTAAAATTCTAGCCATGTGCAAGCACCTCCATGACTAGCTACTAGACACTCTTAAGAAGCTTACCCACCTGCTTAAGCCTTCCCATGGCCAAAATCAAAGCCACATCTCCTCCTTTTTTACCACAACAATCGCGGCAGCCTCCAATGGTGTCCACACCATCACTCTAGCTTTCTAGACCTCACAACTCACTCCATAGACCTCCCACCTTAGTATCTAGCTCCTACACATGTGTATATCCTGGTCTTAAGAGTTCCTTAGCCTCCTTGCATGAATTCAAGTATAAATAGGACCTCATATGCTTCATTCAAACTCGCACCCACATTCTTCTTTCTATAACCAAATTGAGAAAACATTATCTACTCCATATGACCCTAGGATCATCTAAGAATATCATTCAAGTGAATCTTTGAAGCCTTGAAGCCCCGGAGTCGTTATTCTAGGCGTACGAAGCTAAAAGTCCCGATTTCGACCCATTTTCAAGCTATAAGCTCAAACCCAGGTTCTATCATCTTCAAACCTGCTACTACACCCTTATAATGTTCATGTGATCATACATAAACTCTTGTTAAAATTTCATAACTCAATTCATGCTCATTTTCCATTTTGATCCAAAACCGTACGCCCAAAACTCTAATTTCGCGTTTTTCTTAAAACTAAATGTCATAATGGTTAAATGTTGTTATAATCTATCCTAGCATGCTTAACTAATAAAATAACCACTTTATTGATTATAGAAGGAATTTGATCTTAAAACTCGCGCGTTTACGTTTTAAAACCCTAATTTGACCCGTTTTGCTTCCTAGCTTAACGAATCGTTATTTTAAACTTTCGTTATGTTAAACCTTCATATTTTAGCTTATATTAATAAGCTATAACCTGAAAATATCTTTTGGAATATTAAAATAAGCTTGCATGGCAATTCGGACTTGTTTTGCAAAAGTATTGTATATATCGTAACTTTCTGAAATTAATAACTAGAAGGGCTGAATATGTCATTTTATCAAAGTTATAACTATAGGGATCTATTATGTTACTTTCCAAAGTACAAGGTTTACTTTGTATATCTTTTAAACTTGAAGGACCAAACTCGTAAAACTGAAAACTCCAAGGGTATATTTTGCCACTTTTCATTCTCAAGGGTCTAAAATGTAACATTTTGAAAAAGTATAAAAACATGTTCAAAACATTACAAGACATAACTTTAATTAACGCTTGTCGTGCTTATCATTTCCAAATATTGATCAAAACACTTAAAACCGATTATATCGTATCACAATACTAGGGAGCTTCATATTAAGGGGTTTCATCTTGGTATTACGTTCTGACTGAGTTGTTGGGTTTACGATTTAAAGTGCCCTAGCTCCTTAAACGTTTACTGAATGACTTCTGAATTATGATGGCCCGAACGGTGATACAATAATTCCAAACTTTCCAATCAAACTCATAACAATATTAGACTCTCTGAACCAAAGTTCTAGAGTACAATCTACCTAAGACTTGACATATTAACTCCGGTTTTGCGTGACGTGTTTTACTATCATTGCTATATCAACCTTCCTGTTAAGATTGGATAAGGTCGCAACATTACATTTTGTAAATACTTTATTACAACTATACCTATCAGTGAGATTCATAGCTTGCATTTTCATCTTTGAAAGTTTATAAACCGCCGAGGGGGATACAAGCGTGTTACAAAACTCTTTTACAAACTCGTTTCCTTATATTGCAATCTATGATTACTTTTCAAAGACTTAGTGAAGTTCATAACCTCGCCTTTACTTATTTACATGTTTTATAAACCCGCGATGGGGATACATGCTTGTTTACAAACTTTTTCCCTTATTATATACTCGTTTATCTTCATAAAAATTTAATTACTTTTCAAGAGAACTTAATGAGATTCATAACCACTCATACTGTTTATAATCCCGTGATACCTACTATAAACCATGAATGCAAGTGTTTTCTAAACTATATGCTATCCTGATATATTATTGCCTAGGTACATGAAAATATCTCTTTGGGTAGTATCTCCCAATATCTCTTCAATATCTATTTGGGTAGTATCTCCCAATATCTCTTCAATATCTCTTTGGGTAGTTCTTCAAAAATAACCATTAATATCTATTTGGTAGTATCACCCATTAACTCTTAATATCTATTTGTAGTAATACTCCCATTATCTCTTAACTATCTTTGGGTAGTATCTCCCAATATCTCTTTAATATCTCTTTGGGTAGTATCTCCTAATATCTCTTTAATATCTCTTTGGGTAGTATCTCCCAATATCTCTTTAATATCTCTTTATGTAATTCATGAGTTTTGGGTGATAATACTGTTCTCCATGATAATACTGTTCTCCAGGATAATAATGTTCTCCATGATAATTATTCTTGCAATACCAATATTTCCATTATGATAACTTGTATTCAATTATTACATTTCAAACCTATGAATTTCACTCAACCATTGTGTTGACTTTTAGCATGTTTATCTCAGGTAATTGAGCAACTTATGACACGGAGTGGCATGGACATGAAGATGGCTAAAACTTGTTATCATTCACATTTTATGTTTCTAGATTTTGGGACCTGCCTTTGTAAAACTCTGATTTTAATGAATGATAACATATCTTTTTAAAACGTCTCTTTTGAGTCGTTTTCTTTGATTGTGCCTGTGATTCATGAAGTAATACCCCAGATTAGCTTCCGCTGCTATATTATCAAAATGGGGGTGTTACAGACGCCGTCTCTACACTCTGTGAAAACTCATTTTTTGTTTTTGTTGAAAAATTTCATGCACTCATTCTTATAAGTTATTTTCTTATACAAAATGCTGCATAACAGCCTGAGAATTAATAATTCAATCATATGACTCGAAAAAAACACACAAGACACACAAGACACACCTAATATGCAAGAAAATAATAGATTGGGGTGCCTCCCAATAAGCGCTTGTTTTTGTTCTAGTCGCGAGCCTGACTCTACGCTTATTTGACGCGTAAAAGGTGGGTCTCCCCTACACTTAAGGTCAAGTGCGAGTGATAGTAGTGATACATACCATTTTGATAGAAGGTATGCCACGTGGGGTGAAGGCGGTGTATGAATGGTAAAGGGTTTTACTACCTTCATCCTAAAACCACCCGGACTATATGGGTTGATGGGTGGGTCGGTTCCTCTTTTGTCTCCTAGATTTACATCTAAGGGTGAAAAATTGGGCAAAAGTTAAGGCTCTAGTTCATCAACACTAGGAAATCCCTTAGAACTAAAAAAGAGGTCATGAGTATTAGTATTAAAGCCTAGATCCTCTAGTTTCATGTGGTTCAAAGGTTCTAACTCCACTGGGATTCCTATAGTCTCTTCTTGAGTCACGGGCGGAGTGTATAACTCAATTGATGGGAGGACTTGTGGGGTGCATTGTGGGCTCGGATTATCCACCTTATCCTCCATCGTATCTAGATCACCTATAGTCTCATCATCTAACCATGTCATGCACTTAGGTATCTTAACCATAACTATCTCACATTCTAAATCCTCGTAATATGTTCTCTTAGGTTGTGACTTAGGCAATTCTATCATGTCATCTAACTTACGGGTCATTGCTATGGATCTCTTCTCAAAATTTTAATGCAAGTGGTCACTTTTCCTGAGGGTCTCACCAACAAAATTTGATCCTAAATACGAAGGTTGTTCATATGAATACAACATAGGTGAAGGCTCATATGGTTCTTTAATTTCACTAGGTGAGGCATTTTGTGTGAGAGTATATTCTACTCCACCATTCATCATTTTATATATTTCCTCAAGATTCTCTAAGTCGCTTTTAAAATCTTCCAGATAATTTTCATGGTAATATTCTATGAAGCACTCAAATTGTTCTTCCGTTAACGACTAAAGTGTGATTTCATCCGCCATGGTGACGAATGACATATTTACGAACAACTACACAAAGAAGAGATAGACTAAAATAAAGCTACTTGACAAGAAATTAAATCTCACTTGATAGGAATCTTGTGAGTAGACCTAAGCTAGATTGAATCTGAAACCTACGTTATTCCCTGGCAGCGGCACCAAAAACTTGTTGCGGTTGTCGTAAGAGACTTCTACAAGAAGTTTTATAACTCCCTAGCCAGTGTACCTAACCGTTGTAGTGTAGTATAGGCAAGGTTCGGGGGTTGTTATTGTTCTCTAGGAGAATAACACTGTAAAGGCCGGATCGAATGTTCACTAAGGTCTAAGGGTTGAAGGAAGATTCTTTTTATGTTTTTATATTTAATGAAAGCAAGTAAATTTTGGTTTTAGAGAGGTTTTGGTTTTAAGCTATTAATTACTAATAAACTAAATAACAATTATACAATGAAGCGTATTCACCTGGGACGCACTACTCCTTGCTAGCTATCCAATTCTACCTATTGCTTTGTCACACTTGAGATGTAATATGTAAGTATCTCCTAGGTCATGAACGGATTACACGAACCCGCCGTCTATGTAATATTTTGTTAGGGCAACGCACAAGTAAGGTAGTATGAAGACTATTATAAGGCCCCTAAGAGTATATTACATGCAATTGAAATATCTTAAGAGGGGTCAACCATATAAGGGGTAAGGTAGTATGAAGACTGTTACCCATGGTATCCTTTCTACACAATTGCGTTTCCCTAGACATATCAACAGCGAGATAAAAGCTAGTTTTTTAGAGCCTAACACACACATCCATCAACAAGAAGCAATAGGAAACAAGAATTATAAACTATAATCAATTAGACTCATTGAATCTGTCACAAACAACAAGATCTAATCAATTAATGACAAGGTTTATGCATTCCCAAATAAATACTAGATGAATTAGCCAAGCATACTCAAGCAAAAGAAATCATAATCAACAAAAGGAATTAAAGACATGAATTAAGATAATATAATAATCAAACCATTACAAGATGTTTATGGATTAAATTAGGTCTTCTAAGTTGCTGGAAAAACACCTACCCAAACCCTAAAATTGGACTTAAGGTTGGGGGCTTGATAAAAACGAAGTTATGAGGTTGTATTTATAGGCATAACCTAAACCGACCTTCACGACGGCGTCACCAATAACATGTGATGCCATCACTACGGCATTTTTCACGTAGTTGTAGATTTTCTCGTTCTGAACGCATGGGCTGTTGAATCGTTGAAATCTGAGTTCGTATTAAGGAGCTATGATCAAAACAATATTTGGTACTTCACGCGCAAGTTAAATGATCATTTTTATCAGGAATCTTCTAGGGTTTCTTTAGGTCGGCTACGTTATGACGCCGTCGCCAAATCTCTGACGCCGTCATGGGTTGAATATTGACGGCGTCACGTGTATCTTATGACGCCATCTCCAGCCTCTAAGAACATAATCTTGAGAAATGTTGGTGTAGGTCTGTAGTCTTGTCCGTTTCTTCTCCAAATGAGCCCAAGTCAAGTGTATTTCCTCCAAATGCCTTCCAAATGCTAAATACCTGAAAATGAACGATTAAGTACCTATTTTGGGCATAAACACGTGATTTAAGGGGTTAAATGACCCCAAAAAAGTGTATAAAATGACACCTCATCACAAACCCAGAAGGAGCAAAGTTCACCTATGCTCTGAGGTTCAGATTCAAGGCAACCAACAACGAGGCTAAATACAAAGCTTTGATTGCAGGATTGAGAATAGCGGAAGAAATAGGTGTAAGAAACCTCCAGGCAAATATGGATTCCAGATTAGTGGCTAACCAAGTCAATGGAACATACACAGCAAAGGAAGCAGATATGACCCGATACCTGGAAAAGGTAAGGGCACTTGCCAGCGGTTTTAGGATGTTCTCAATCAAACAAGTTCCCAGAAGTGAAAACAAAAAAGCCGACGCACTAAGCAAAATAGCATCCACCAGCTTTGCGCATCTAAGCAAACAAGTGTTGGTTGAAGAACTCAAAGAGAAGTCAATAAATAAAGTGGAAGTATTGGCAGTAGTGGAAGAGGAGGGGAATACATGGATAACCCCGATTTACGAATACCTCACAGAAGGAACTCTTCCAGCAGAGGCGAATAAGGCAAGAGTGGTGCAGCGCAAGTCACAGCGATTCGCCGTGATCAAGGAGTCCTGTACAAAAAGTCATTTCTTGGACCATGGCTATGGTGTGTAGGGCCGCTCCAAGCAAATTATGTTCTAAGGGAAATACATGAAGGATCTTGTAGCATGCACGCAGGCACAAGATCCGTAGTGGCTAAAGCCTTGCGAACCAGATACTATTGGCCTACTATGCACAAGGATGCAAGGGCACTGATAAGGGCATGCCAAGACTGTCAAGTTCACCGACCTATCCAAAGAAATCCGCAGCAAAAGCTGACCCCAATCACGTCTCTATGGCCATTCTACAAGTGGGGAATTGATATAGCCGGACCTTTCCCAGAAGGCCCTGGTAAAGTCAAATTCTTGATAGTAGCCATTGATTACTTCACAAAGTGGATTGAAGCAAATCTAGTTGCAACCATAGCGGGCAACCAAGTTAAAATATTTATGTGGGATAATATAGTTTGCAGATTTGGACTCCCAGGAGAAATAATCTCTGATAAAACAATTCTAAGATAACCCATTCAAAGATTGATGCGAAAAATTGTGTATCCGCCAACGTTTTGCTTCTGTAAAACATCCGCAAGCAAATGGGTTAGTAGAAAGAGCAAACCGAAGCTTAGGAGATGGAATCAAGGCAAGGCTGGACGCAAGCAACAAGAATTGGATGGAAGAAATCTCTCATGTCCTCTGGGCACATCGTACAATGATCAAATCTAGCAACGAGGATACTCCTTTTTCACTAACATATGGTACGAAAGCAGTCATCCTAGCAGAAATAGGCATGCCCACACTAAGGACAGCGGAAGTGGATATGGTGCAAAATGATGAAGCTTTGGAAATAAATCTGGACCACTTGGAAGAAAGAAGAGAGCAGGCAGCGATCCGTGATCCAAAAAGCAAAGCAAAAATGGAAAAATATTACAACTCAAAGGTCCGCAGCACAAGCTTCAAGCCAGGAGACCTCGTGTACCATAGCAATGATGCAAGCCATACGGAAGAAGTAGGAAAGTTAGGCCCTAAGAGGGAAGGACCATACGAAGTAACGGAAGCTTTAGGCAAAGGCGCGTACAAGTTAAGAGACTACGACGGAAAGCAACTTTCGCGAACGTGGAATGTCCGCAATCTTAAGAAATGCTATGTTCATGAAATGTAAGCACCTCACCCATGCGGATTCCGTAGTGGGAGGACTGCACTTTAATTTTATCTTATCTTTTGTAATGTCTTTTTATATTTTAATGAAAAAGTGAAGACTAGATACCTTCACAAGTTTATCTTAAAAATGTTCCTTTTTTTACTTTACAAAGTTATTTATGTATGTGAATAAGACACGCACGCAACATGGCATGACCCAATGAATGTTATTCCGTATAACAAAAGGATGAGTAACCTAATAATTCACTCAGCGTACATAAGAGGTATTGCAAGCCCGGTACTGGGAGAATAACCCACAAGTATTCAAACAAGACTATCATTGTAAAGAAACATATCATTAACGATATCAAAAGATAGCAGTAATAGCATTTAAACAGTAGAAATGTTAAAGTGTTACAAAATTTGTCTAAGTACAAAAACCGCTGCAAAAAGGCCACACACACGGCCGCGGTATATAGCAACAAAAAAAAGAAAACCAGGAAGCACCGGGACAAGACAGGCCAAACTAGATAAGATCAAGGGGTAGTATCCAGCTCTTCCTTTTCAAATTCAACTGTGGGGAAAGAAGCAGCATTTCCCTGAACACTTCCTTGAGCATCCTCCTGACCATCCGTACCTATGATCTCATAATCATCTATAGTAATAAGATGAACAGAGCTTACAGAAGCAAAAGTAGTGGATAAGGCTTTTGTAGTCACGACAGCAGCTGGCACGTGGCCAGGAGTACTTGATGTACCTATCAAGTTCTCGGCGGATAAAGGGTCAACCAAAGGCACCCAAACGTCAATAAGAGCCGACCGATGCGCTGCAACATTCTCCCTAATATTTTCAACTCGAGAATGGGCAACACTAAGAGCAAATGACAAAGAGGTTTCACCAAGAACCACTTGATCTTCAGGTCGATGGATAGGAAGTGTCACCTGTTCAACATCAGGTTGCAAATCGCTCATTCCAGGAGCATCAGCAAGGAGACTTTCCAGGCAGAGCAGATCTATAATATCCGCAGTACTTGCATCCTTGTGAGAGCTTAGTTCGGCAAGTAAAGGGAAATCCACCTCGCGGAGCCTCTGCATGGCGGAGTTATAATCCGCTTTCGCAGCCGGATTATAGGCAACAACATCCGCCAGACTCCTACCTGCCTTTTCGTGGTCAATGTCGGCCGACAGTCCATCCTGCATCCCCTTCTCAATAGCATGGCTGATAGCGGACCCCAAAGTCGTAAGATACTCCTATGAATTTAGACACTTAACAACAGCAAGCTTTACGCCGCAGGTCAATAGCCACCTCCAGCCAGATATAGTGGTAAGGAGGTGAGGATAAAACTTTTCCTCCAGATGAAGAGCCATCTCCAGAAGATCACCATCAAGCTTTGCCACCTTATCATTAACAATATTCATCTGGGCATCTTGGAACTCTTCAATCTGCTCCTTCAACTGCTCATATTCTGAAACTGGACCACGGAGGCTGGAACAAGTAGTCTCCAGCGCATGCACCTATCATGACAAAAATATAAACAGATAAGAGAAAATAGAGAAGAATATGCAAGACATATAAGTTCTGAGGTGCATACCTGATCTACAAGGCCATCATTCTGAGACCTAAGGAAAGACACGGCAACATTCAAATCCTTAAGCTCAAGATCCTTGGCAGAAACTGAAGATTGGAGCTCTATGACTTTCCCATCAAGAGAATCCTTTTCATTCTCAAGAGCCACATTCCTCAGTTTCAAAACATCTATTTCATTAGCATGTATTTTTTCCGTGGCCTCATTGGCGGAAACCTAAGCATGGAGACGAGCGGCCTCCACAGCTTTAGTTTCCTTCAGCAGTAGTTGAGCCTTCAGGTTCTCAACCTCATCATCTCTGGCCTTCAACAAATCAGCTTGTTTTTTACACTCCGACTCCAACCTATTCCTCTCACTAAGAAAATACTTGGTTCGCATCCTAACCTCCGCATTTAGGCAAGCTTGGTGAGCGGTCCCAACATTGAACTCCGTAAACAGATAATGATATTCCATTTCACGGATCTGAGAGAATAATGCGGGAGGAGCCAAATGATCAATAAACTCACAGGAAACATCAAAATCGTCCAAGAGAGAGTCATTAAACACATTCTATTGCGGGACAAATACTTGGTGAAGAGTCTCAGTGTTCAACTCTCGAGAACCAATTAAAAGATCTTGTTTAGCAGAATGAGAGGACCCGCATCATCTGCTCTTACCATCTCCGTGAAGTCAGAATCATGAAACATAGAAGCATGAACCAGAGAGGTAATCTTGGTACCCATCCCCGGAACCGGAATAGGAGGATCATTGGCAGCATAGGAGGTAACCACAGCCTCGGTCATCACCGGAGGAAGGACAGCAGACCTAATAATAGAATCAACTTCATCTCCAGAAGCATGTGTACTAGAGTGATGGGAAGAATCTGAAGAGATAACAAACCTTTCAGATGCACCAATGGTATGGAGATTAAACCCGGTAATAGAGTCAGTGGGATTACCACCCTCACGCCTCGGCGTGGTAGATACCGAAGAGGAAACCAAAAGAAGAGTCGCCACAGCCTCGACACCAACCTCAACATTCAGAATGCTACTCGCCAGTAGCTCTTTAAGGACGAACGGGAATTTACCCTCAGTAGCAGCTCCACTAGAAGTTCCATAATCCCCCTTAGTTTCTTTGGAGGATGGGAAGAACCACTGGCATCCGTAACCGCTACCCTTTTCTTACGTGGGCTCTTGGGCCTCTCAGCGATCACATTCTCATCAACAATAATCTTAACCCCCGTGACTAATTTAGTCTCAGCGTCTTGACCACTACCGGCAGAGGAATCCCCCTGATCCGCAGTGCCACCTTCATCAAATAATTTATCCACACTTGCCTCTAACTCACTTTCAGCACGGGATGGGGTAACTTGTAACACCCCCAAAATCTGGTATGCAGCGGAATGGAAACAATAGGGTGCCACGTCATAGTACAACAAACAAGATATAGGAAACGACTTCAAAGAGATGTTTTAAATAAGTACATTCGATGCATTATAAAATATCAGAGTTTTCACATTAGGTCCCACATACTTAAAAGCGTCATAAAGCTTCAACATACATTTGTTACACAAAAGTTTCACGGTTTCAAAAGATGACATAGGTTTTTAAAAGTTAAAGAGTGCATCGAATTTAAATAAACACAAAATCTATCTTCATGATATTCCCGCAGCTCCCCTTCAGAAATTACACCTTAGGACCTGAAATTAAACATGCTAAAAGTCAACACAATGGTTGAGTGAATTCATAGGTTTATCAGTAAATGAGTGGACCACAAGATTAAAGTAAAGGTATACTATGAAACAAATTTAGTAGTCCAAAACATGTATTATTGCACTAAGCTCGTGACACCGAAACCTTAACTGTCAGTGCCCCAAAATAATGTAGGGTGTCTGCCAAACAGCCTACAAGTTCCTCTAAATGTTAAATGCACCATGATCATCTTGTGACCAGAAATTCCAGGTGGGGATTGTCAGTCCCGATAGATCTATCCACAACACTAGCGCTCACTACATTAGCAATTAACGGTTCATGATTTGGTAGGGACTTAATTGGCAATGCGGTAACTTAGGCAAAAATAACGGTTCATGATTTGGTAGGGACTTAAAACACTTGTGCCCATAGTAAAACAAGCACGTAATTTCACCCCGTAGAGTTTATAAAACAAGTAGATGGAAAAAGGGGCTATGAACTCACCTCAGTGAACGAATAAATAACGTAAGTCGACGAGTGGAAATGTCACGTGAAGGTCCGAATGCAACCTAAATAATTATAGGCCGAATGAGTGTAATGTATTTATTCTAAATACTACATCACAAGTTATAGCATTACATCACCACCTAATATTCTTTGTTTAATTTATAAAATTTAAACAATATAAATTTGTATCTTGAAAAATAAGTGTCCACGTAATTGTATGTGCAACGATAGTATACTTGTCTAATAATTTAATTATTCGCCAAAAATACTCGATTTAATGTTGTTATTACTTACATAATGTTATCGTATAAGTAATTTAATCGTCTTGCAAAATAATATTTATAAAGTTAAAAACACGTATAACTATTATATAAGTGATTCTAAAATGTTTCGCAAATTTTTTTATTAAAAACGAACCAACACTATTCATGTCAGGAAAAGTGTCTAGTTTACAAACTATACATCCGAAAATTATGAAAATCGGCAGGTTTATGTAAAATGTCGTTCTGAACAACTTTGTAGTTTTACACTTCGGCTCAATCAGACCCGAAGGTCCTCAAAACTGAGTTTCAGTAGCTGCTGAAGCATTTACGGTTTTTCAGCTTTTATAAATAATGTTCGATAACTTTGAAACGTCGTATCTTACTCGTTTTAGCTCCGTTTTTAATGATTCTTTCGAGCACGTTCTCGTAATTAAAAGTTCTACTTATTTATGATGTTTTGCCAAAAATAAATGTTCCTGATGAACAGTAACTTTTTATAAAAGTATTAATTATCGTAAACTTGTAATCGTCGTATCTCCTTCGTTATAAATCGGTTTTTCGAGTTCTCTACATGCCCACGATCCTTGTGACATGTAGTATTTTATAAAATCATAAAATCCTTGTCTTGGAATTCGAACCAAAACAGCCCCTTATCTTAAATAAAATACCATAAGTCCTCCATAATACTTTATATCATATGTCTCATATATTACAAGGTCCATTAGTCCATTTTGTCCAAGATTCGTCCATGATATCAAGTCCTTTACAACACTTTCACTTATAAACCTTTTTAGTATTTTTTTTTAAACTAGTTTAGGTACATACTTCTTAATAAGTTAACCATTCTTATATAGGGCTTATGTTTCAATTATAACATGTTCTTAACATCCACAAGACATATGAAAAGTATATAAACCATGATCACAAGTAAAACTCATTTTACATGTTTATAAATATCCTAAATGGTGATTTAACTATATGAACATTATACACATGAAATAAAAGCTAGGTGGTGACTTAACAAAATAACTAGTATGTAAACATGTATATGAAGTATTGACAAGAGTTTAAGGTTTAGAGGACCTTTAGCAAGTGCGTAGGATGATGAAGAAACAAAAACCAAACTCCAAATTGAAACCCTAGATGGAAACCCTAATGTGATCTTGTTTAAACCTTTGCTAGAAATATAATACCCCAAGCTTCCAAAACCAAACTCTAAGAATGCATGAACACTTGAGTGATTATTAAAATGAAAAGTTATGGATTATTTGTTGATGTTGTTTTGCTGCCGTGGTTATGAGAGAAAGACAAAGAGATATGTTGGAGCTTTTGGTTAGTGTATGTTGTGCATGAATGAAGCTAGTGTATACACTTTCATTTATATAAGATGTTGGTCAATATTACTATTAAAAAGTCCAAGTGCTAAAGCTTGAGGTGAGGGGTGGGGGGCGGTTGCAAAGGAGAAAAACAAGGAAATGTGTTGGTCAAAACTAGATCAAGTCCTACTAGTTGTGATAAGAAGTTCTAGGTATGTTTTGTGTCCTATGGTCCTTGTGGATGCGTGAATTAAGGAAAGGAAGGACACAAAAATGTTCCTTACTTTTTATGAGGTGCAAACTTAGTAGCACATGTTTTTTTAAGTAGTTTAGTTTGAATATGGAAGTGTATATAATCATATAAATAAAACTTTTAATTCTATCTTGGATCTCTTTCAAGTGTGGCCGGCCAAAGTGAGTTAAGTGGGTAGAGTTTATAATTTTTTTTTTTGGTATTGGGTATAATAGAGGGTATTTGTTGAAGTGTAGATAAGTTTTGGTGGTTCCGCGAATGCCTAAATGTATTTAATTGCGAAACGTAAACGCTTTACGTAACCGATAAAATAAAATACAAAAAAATTAATAATTACTTTAAAAAAATGTTAATTTGACGTAAACTTTAATTTGTTTGGTGCCCGATTACGTTAAATGATAATTTTTAGCTTACGCGATTTAACTTAACTATTAAAATTAAAAGTAAATGCGTACGAGACTAAAATAAATAGTGAATTAAATAGCGTCGTAAATGACCTGAAAATACAAAATGTTATAGTCTCCTCCGGTTAGAAGAGTCTTGTCCTCAAGGCTCAAGTTGCGACACTTAACGAAGGTACGGGTTCAGAGAAAAGATGTGGATATTTCTTCTGAAACTGATCTTCACACTCCCAAGTATACTCAGCTCCTTGCCGAGAGTTCCAACGAACTTTGACTAATGGAATTCTTCTTCGCTTTAGCTTTTTCACATCCCGTTCCACTATCTCAATAGGCTCTTCGACAAAACGCAGATTTTCATCAATCTCGATCTCTTCCAAAGGCACTTGAACGTCTGGCTCAGCCAAGCACTTCTTGAGGTTTGACACATAAAACGTGTCGTGGACACAACTTAGTTCCTGGGGCAACTTCAGCCGATAAGCTACCGGTCCAACACATTCTACTATTTCAAACGGTCCTACATATCGTGGTGCCAGCTTTCCTTTCTTAACAAATCGTACCACTCTCTTCCATGGAGATACCTTAAGTAACACTCGGGAATTCAAGAGGCTTACGCCTCTTATCAGCATAGCTTTTCTGGCGACTCCTTGCCGTTTTCAACCTTTCCTTAATCTGAATAATCTTTTCTGTCATTTCTTGCACAATTTCTGGTCCAATAAACTGACTTTCTCCCACTTCAGTCCATATCACGGGGGATCTACACTTCCGCCCGTATAAAGCCTCAAATGGTGCGCACTTAACACTCGTATGGTAACTGTTATTATAAGAAAACTCAACCAACGGGAGATGAGTATCCCAACTGCCACCAAAATCCATAATACAAGCTCGTAGCATATCTTCCAGCATCTGAATAGTACGCTCACTCTGACCGCTGGTCTTAGGGTGGTAAGCCGTACTTATATGTAGTTTTGTACCTAACGCCTTCTGAAGAGCTTGCCATAAGTGTGACGCGAATCGACCATCACGATCTGAGATGATTGACACCGGCACACCATGTCTTGCCACAATCTCGTTGATATAAATCCTTGCCAGCTTCTCCGTTTTGTAATCTTCACGAATGGGTAAGAAGTGAGCCGACTTGGTCAATCTATCTACAATGACCCAAATCGCATCATACCCACTGCTACTTCTAGGCAACTTTGTGACTAAGTCCATTGTTATCTTCTCCCATTTCCACTCAGGAATTTCCGGTTGCTGAAGTAATCCTGAGGGTTTCTGATGTTCGGCCTTAATCTTAGAGCATGTAAGACACCGGCTAACGTACTCAGCAATGTCTCTCTTCATACCAGGCCACCAATACAAGTCTCTCAGATCATAGTACATCTTATCTGCACCCGGATGTATTGAATATCTAGAAGTATGAGCTTCATCCATAATCAATTTCCTTACACCACCAACTGATGGAATCCAGATACGATCGAAGAAGTAAATTCCACCATCATCTCGTCGCTCAAAGTGTGTTTCTAATCCTCTTAGCCATTCAGCTGGGGCTTTGAGATCCTTGGAAGCTTCGCCCTGTGCTTCCAAAATCTTAGTCTTAAGTCCAGAATGAATAGTAATACTCATAGCACGTACTCGCCTTGGCTTGAGCCTTTCTTTTCTACTTAAGGCATCTGCCACTACATTCGCCTTGCCCGGGTGGTATTTGATCTCACATTCGTAGTCACTGAGCAGCTCGATCCACCGCCTTTGGCGCATATTCAACTCTTTCTGGTCGAAGATGTACTGGAGACTCTTGTGGTCAGTGTAGATAACACTTTTCGTCCCATAAAGATAATGTCTCCAGATTTTAAGAGCGAACACCACCGCACCCAATTCCAGGTCATGGGTGGTATAATTTTTCTCATGCTTCTTTAACTGTCTTGACGCATACGCTATCACTTTGCCCCGCTGCATCAGCACGCTCCCAAAACCTTGTTTTGATGCATCACAATAGACCACAAAGTCATCTGGTCCATCGGGGAGTGCTAACACTGGAGCATTGCATAGCTTCTCCTTCAGAATGCGGAAAGCTTCATCTTGTTCATCGCCCCACACATATGTCTTATTCTTTTGAGTCAACAGGGTGAGGGGCTTGGCGATCTTGGAGAAATTCTCAATAAATCTCCGGTAATAACCCGCCAATCCTAAGAATGAACGGATTTTAGTTGACGATTCAGGAGTCTTCCAGTTCTTGACCGACTCAACCTTGCTAGGATCCACGTGGATACCGTCACGGTTGACCACATGTCCTAGGAACTGAACTTCTTTCAACCAAAATTCACACTTAGAAAATTTGGCGTATAACTTCTCCTTCTCGAGTAAGTCTAAAATCGTCTTCAGGTGGACTTCATGTTCTTCTTCTGACTTTGAGTAGATTAAGATGTCGTCAATGAACACAATTATGAATTTGTCCAAATACGGTTTGCAGACGCGGTTCATTAAGTCCATGAATATTGCTGGTGCGTTCGTCAGCCCAAATGGCATGACTGTGAACTCAAAGTGCCCGTATCGAGTTCTAAACGCGGTCTTCGGTATATCTTCCTCTCGGACTCTCAACTGATGATATCCCGAGCGAAGATCTATCTTCGAGAAACAACACGCACCTTGTAATTGATCAAACAAGTCGTCAATTCTGGGGAGAGGATAGCGGTTCTTTATAGTTAACTTGTTTAATTCCCTGTAGTCAATACACATTCTCATCGCACCGTCTTTCTTCTTAACAAAAAGCACGGGTGCTCCCCATGGTGAATGACTGGGTCGAATGAAGCCTTTCTCTTGAAGCTCTTTTAGTTGGTTCGACAATTCTAACATCTCTGACGGAGCTAATCGGTATGGTGATTTAACAACTGGCGACGCGCCTGGAATCAGATCAATGCGGAATTCTATCTCACGCACAGGAGGTAATCCTGACAGATCATCTGGAAATACCTCAGGGAAGTCTCGGACAACCTGAATGTCATCAAGCTTCTTCTCATCAGCCTTGATACACGCAAGTGATCCAGGATCCTTTTCCGGCCTCTCGCCTTGGACTTCAAGAATCTCGCCATTCGGAAGAGGAATACGGACAATCTTTTCATAACAATCTATGACAGCTCGATGGTATGACAACCAATCCATACCAACAATGACATCAAAACTTCCTAGTCGGGTCGGGAGTAGGTCAATTTTGAACACGTGATTAAGCAAGACTAAGGTACAACCTCGTAAAACAGTGTTGGTACTAACCACCTTTCCATCTGCTAACTCTACTTCATAACTAGTATTTAAAGCGGTTGGGGCAATATCAATAAAAGGTGTAAACGCAGAAGATACAAAACTCTTCTCAGCACCAGAATCAAAGAGGATACAAGCGTAGTGATCATTAAGAAGAAACGTACCCGTGACCACATTCGGATTCTGCTGCGGGTTTTCAACCACCACATAAGCTCTCGCACGAGCTCCCTCATTTGGAGGGTTCCTTCCCTTAGGACACCTGTTCTTGTAGTGTCCCTTCTCCCCACAACCAAAACAGGTCATATTCTGCAAAGCATTTCCTCCTGCATCTGGAAACCTAACCCGACAATCCTTCTCCTCATGACCAAGCCTACCACATTTACCACACTTAGGAGGGCATTGTCCATTGTGGTGAGAGTTGCAACGGTTGCACTTTGGTAGATTTCCAGCATAACCTCTACCCTCGGCTGGGGCTGCAGCATAGGCCCTGGCAGTTTCCTGCCTCCTGTTTTGTTGTTGGTGATAGTTGTTGTTTCGGTTGCGGTTGTTGTTGTTGTTATGGTTATTGTTGTTGGTGTTTCTTTGATGGTCTTCCCACTTTCTTTTATTGCTTTCCCCAACTCTGGTAGCCCTACCCTGAACTGCTTGCTCAACCAGTTCGCGGGCCATGTTGATGGCATCATGCATAGTTGCAGGCTTTGAAGAAGTGATATTTCCTTTGATTCTTTCAGGGAAACCACGAACATACTTCTCAATCTTCTTCTTTTCAGTGGGCACCAATTCAGGACACATCAAGGCCAGCTCATGGAAACGATTGTTGTATGCCTCGATGTCATCTCCTTTCAGAGTCAGAGTCCAGAGCTCTTGCTCCATCTTTTGGATTTCAGTTGCTGGGCAGTATTCCGTAGTCATCATCGTCTTGAATTCAGTCCATGGAATATGGTTAGCATTGACGAGCCCTAGGGTGTGCACGTTCCCATTCCACCATGTTAACGCACGACCCTCGAAAGTACTAGCAGCAAACATAACCTTATCTTCTTCAGCACACTTGCAAGTTTCAAACACTTGCTCCACTTTCTCTATCCAACGCCTTAACCCAACAACACCCTCCGTTCCATTAAAAGTTGTCGAGTTTACCATTCATAAAAGTCTTGTCGCGAACAACCGTTCACATTTCATAGTTCTCCTGCATTCCCTGGGTTTCTCTCTGAACTTCCAGCACTATCGAGATTAGCCCTAGACTTTTCGTAATCTTCAATAGCTTTTGCACACGCTTTTCCACACAACTTAATAGATTTCTTTTTTACCTTCTAGGCGGCATATATCTTGTCAATAATTACAAGTACAAAATCCAGAATGAATTTGTAAGAGTAACATGGAGTAGAGGTATATATACTAAACGAGAAAATGAGAAATTCTAATAATTAATCATGAATTAATCAGAATGGTCAATATTTATATAATCGACCGATACGAATGAATAGTAATACGCTAAAGAGAGAATAAGGGACGATTTAAACCAAGTATCTTTATGTTAAACTATATAATACAATAATGATAATCAGAAGAGTAAGTAAGGATCAGGGAATGCGCGCGCGGATATCAGATCAGCGATGAAGGATTCTGTATTTTGAAAATGAAAGAAAAGAAAATTCTGTAAAAATTTTGGTTATAGACTAGGTTTTGAAAATGACCCAGTTCCCTATAACCTTGGCTCTTGATACCAATCTGTAACACCCCCAAAATCTGGTATGCAGCGGAATGGTAACAATGGGGTGCTACGTCAAAGTACAACAATCAAGATATAGGAAACGACCTTAAATAGACGTTTTAAGATTAATAATTTCCATTCGATGGTCTAGCAAATATCAGAGTTCCATACATTAGGTCACATTATGTTTTATAAGTAGTATAACATTTCCAACATCTTTCTTTTCAACAAAATCTTCGTAATACCAAAAGATGACATAAGTTTTTATAAGATAAAGTTGCATCGAATTTAAATAAACACAGAATCCATCTTCATTGATATCCGTCACGGCTCCCATCCAAGCTTATACCTTAGGACCTGAAATTAAACATGCTAAAAGTCAACACAAAGGTTGAGTGAATCCATAGGTTTGTCGGTAAAAGAGTGGACCACAAGATTTAAGTGATGGTGGACTAAGTACGTATTCCGAAGTCCAAAACAGGTATTATTGCACTAAGCTCATGACACCGAACCTTAACACGTAATAAGTAATCGTAATATATGCCCCACGCAGTAAAAAGGATGATGCCAAACAACCAACGTATTATTCAAATGTTAAATGCACCATGAGTCAACTTGTGACCCCAAAGAAAGGTGGGGATTGTCAGTCCTGATAGATCTATCCACAACACTCGCGCTTACTAATATAGCAACTCACGGTTCATGATAAAAGGGGACTTAGTGGCAAGGGTACTTAGGCAATAATATGATCATGAAATAGCATACAGTTTTAAAACACTTGTGTCCGTAGTAAAACAAGCATGTAATTCCACCCCGTAGAGTTTGTAAAACAAGTAGATAGAAATGGGGCTATGAACTCACCTCGGTGAATTAAATCAGCAAAGTAAACCACGAATGAAAAACACTTCACGAATGAGTCCGAAGGCAACCTAATTAGATATGGGTCGTATAAGTACTAAACACCTTGATTAACTAATGCCACATATGATTCTATATAACTCAATCACCTTCTAATCGTTTTAGTGAAATCATATTTATAAAGTGAAGTCGTTTATAAATATACCTTTAGTAAAAATGACATAACTTTATCGTTTCAAGTCCGTTTCTTGCGTTTCTTACGCCCACGCTTTCGTATCAAGACGACGTATCAAAATATGACATTTTTGTATTTCGTGTCTTCTGATGAACAGTGCTTTTTACTGTTCATACCAGTTATAAACTTATTTTTATACCTTTAATTAACGTAAAACCCGTAAATGCCGTATTTTATTCGTTATAATTCCGTTTTTAGCGATTCTTTCGAGCACATTCTCGTAATTGAATGTCCTATTTATTTATGAGGTTTACAAAAGTACATTTTCCTGCGATGAACAGTAACTTTTTATAAAAATGGTTTTATAAAAGTATTTTTATACATTTTAAGTATATAAACTCGCGTAATTCATAACTTCTTCGTTTTTAAATGAAAATTTACGATTCTTATTGTTTTGGAATCCTAAAAATATGTGTGATTTAATAAAAATACCAAACTTTCTGTTTGTAGAGTTTTTATAACAAGTTTTTATAAAAATTCTTTTATAACGCCGTTTATTATCGTAAAACTCGTAAACTACGTATCTTTTTTATTATAAATCGGTTTTTCAAGTTCCTTATATGCCCGGAATCGTCATGAGACGTAATATTTTTATAAAATATAAAATCTATGTCCAAAAATTCGGACCAAAACAGTCCCTAAATATCTTTTTGAGTTTATTTATATAACTTTGTTTTTATGTACTTTTTAACTACATATTTTCCCACAAGTCCTTTATAACTCCTTATATTATAAGTCTCATATATTATGTAGTCCATTTGTCCATATATTGTCCAAGATCATCAAGTCTGTGAAACCCCGTAAGAGATTAGGTTCCTCCTTTGGCTAAGTGAAAGTTATACACCGCGAGTTTACAAATTTTACCGTTAATCTCAACGATAAATCATTTTATGATCGTCATACATTACTTTTTGTCCTAGAAAGTTTAATTTGCTCGCGGATATCATCATTATTACTCTGTGTCTAAAAGGAAATTTTAGTATGAGTAACGTTAAAAACCATACTTAGTTCACTTTTGTGAAACGAGATGATTTACTGGTATCACTTTATAAAACCGTCTACATACAAATTAATAACCATGACAACTATAATCGAATTCAATAAAGATCAAATAAATTACATATATTTGAAAATCCATACCAGGTATATACATATAAATGCCTATATAAACCAATACACAATGATAATAAAACATTGTCATTACAAGCCTTCCATACTACCCTACCCATTCTCTTATCTTGAATATCTCCATTCACATGCTACGTATGGTAAACCTGATACAATTTCAATTTCAAAAGCAAGAAATAGTGAAAATTCTTTAATAGTATTAGAAAAAGGGTAATGATGATAACAGTATTAGAAAGTTACAGTATTAGAAAATTACACTATGGTTCAATAGTAGTATAGGGTCATTCCATATGCAACACTTCAGTAACCAACCAAAGACTTCGAGTATAAATCAGGAACCATGCATAAGCAAATGTATCACAACTAAAACAATAAGTATATTATATCGGTTAAGTGCAAGTTCCATGAAGTGCTAGAACTAAGTAGGGTCGGGATTTGAAAGGAGTAGCAACCAAGAACGATTCGAGTTTCTCTCGTCACCACCATCTCCTCTCGTCATCTATCGAGCTTGGACCTCGGTAAGTAACTCTCGTGGCTTAACGCATAACTTTATTACGCCATTCACATTTATAAGCATACATTCGACCCAAAAACCAAGGCACGTCTAGCCTTGCTAGACGAGGACATCAGCCTTGCACGACGTGTACACGACCACGCGGTGCAAACCCTGCATGGTTCGTTTATTCGCACGCATGTAAAGGCTATGGTCGTGTCGTGCATGAAATGAGCGAAACATAGTAACATTAATAAATAACACATCACGCGTATAAGCAAGTAACGAACCTAAAAGCTTTGTGAAAACCCTAGTCAGGTGGTGATCGGATACGTTGGCTCGGTAGGAATAAATAAACCTTAGGGTTACGTATGAGATGTTGTAGAAGCCGTATATTGTGACCTCGACGCGTGACCGAGCAACCCAAAACAAACCTCAACGACCTCTTTGCTTGTTGTGGGTGCGTCACAGACGCCATTAAGGACGAGCAACCCTTGCTTGTTGTTTCGTACCAAGTCTCCACACCTAACCAATACCGACTTGTATCGCTTACACGCAAGCGAGCCATGGCAAGTTGTTACTTGCTGTTACGGCTGCGCATTCTGTAGGAAACAAGGAGGTCGCCTTGTGTCTCGAAATTTAGTTCCCTAGTTGCTAAACGCACGAGTCGTAAACATATGCAAAGTAAATAGAAACTGGTGTATGTATATATGTTGTTGTGTTGGTTGGACAGCAAAAAGGAAACCAAAACAGTGAGTATTGAAACTCACTGTTGTTGCGCAGCAAAAAAAAAAGGAAGATAAAGGAAATGAAGGGAAGGTACAAGTGACCTGGTATATATACACGGGGGTAGAGAACGGACACCAAAACCAGTGGGTTCTCCCACTGTCGTTCGAACCAAATCAGAAAAGAAAAAAGAGAAAAGAGTAGCCATGTGGGGTGTGTTATTTAGAAATAATGCTTGTGATATTTAATTTGTAAACTTTAAACTTAAAGAAGCATGGAAACGTGCAAGTTATCCGAGCCTCGAGTCGCCCCAGTTAAATCCGAAAGAGTTAAGAGGTTATTTAGCGAGCAAAATGATTATTTCGATAATTAGAAAATTTAAATAACACTTTTGAGGACTTAGAAATGGGTAGCGACGAAACCAAGTTTTTAAACGGGTAAATAAATTTAACACGGTTTATAAAAACGTATTTAACGCTAAAAATATTTCAAAGTCTATTCGCGTTTTAAACATGGAAAGTCATAAGAATAAAAGAATATAAAATATAAAAAGTCGCATATATTGTATACCCGATACTATTTGGAAAGTCGAGGATTAAAAACGATCACATGAAAGTTTAAAAGGTTAATTTAGTAGTTTACTTAATTTAGAGACTAGGAGGACTAAAATTCGTTATTTTAGAACCTAAGGATATTTGTTATAAATTAATAATCTTTATAAATTAATTAAACGAGTCATGCGAACCGCGATATATATATATAGAAAACCGATAACTATATTAACGACTTCGATGTAAATAAATAAACGCGATGAATATAAACCTAGTAATTTACAAATAACATTTATATTTTCTTTAGATCACACGAACTTGTAAGTATAAGTGCGACGCACAATAATATCAACAGACCCTGAAGATACTCGTAGTTGTAGAGTCGCCCCTAGAGCCAACGGTTTAATCAACGCGTTGACAACGTAAAACATTAACTCATAAACGACAATACCCTTTTTGACCCATTTGCGTAATTCATTATATACATTAAGTTTCGGAATATAAACTCAGATTTATCATAATTACTTAGGTGTTTGACTGAGTCACTATTTGACGTACACTGATCCATTATCAATTCCAGACGATTGACCGACAAGGTGAGTTTTCATAGCCCCTACTTTACTGTTTTAAATCATCTTTTGGGGTGAGAACATTGCTTATTTTAACAGTTGAACGCAAGTACATTTACTGATTTACTATTGGGTCTAAGTCCCTACTCAACCCAACTTGTTGTATTGCCCAATTTATCATGAACCGTCAATTTCTTGACCGGATGACCGGTTGAGGGAGCGCGAATGTTATGGATAGATCTATCGGGATTGACATCCCTGTTTGTCTTGGACTAATAGTCAGCAAATCAGTTTCATTTGAGTCAGTTACGGATGTCGAGGTTGGGAAATCTCATGGGCTTATCTATGATGATACATGTTAATGCTTCGGTGTCATGAGCTTAGACAATAGTAAATACTTTTCATTGTGATATATAGGATTACTATATTTCATGCTATGGTTATAAATCTTGTGGTTCATCACTATTATCAAACAACAAAACCTATGAACTCACCAACTTTATGTTGACACTTTAGCAATGTTTTTCTCAGGTGTCCTATGTTCGGGATATATATGGAGTCTGCATTGGTATATTGGCATGTAGAGGTCTATCTCTCGTATCAAGTCCTCTTCACGCCATGAAGTCAAAACCCCAATTCCAGTCTTTTACTGCAGTGATTTTGGGGGTGTGAATGATTGGTATCAGAGTCTTGGTTTAGAGAAATAGGTTGCATTAGAATAACTCTAAAATTACATGGCTCTTAAAGACATATCAGAATAGCATACGCACTATCTATTACTAGTTACCTCCTAAGCTAACAACTGCTTGTCACGATATCATTACCACTTGTCCGTCATGGAAGACATGTTTCATTTGACTACACATTATCATTCACTATCTTGGGGAAGGCATATCCTAGGGATAACACATTTGTACCATCCTAGTACAAGGAAACTACCATGACTCTCAATTAACCCTATAACCAATATCACACCTACGAAGAGTCACTTACGTACTATTATGGATATTATCAGTAATTACATCCTTATCATCTCGTTTTATGAGAATTACCTACATAAACACTTCGGGTACCTTGTTAATCACCCACTCATTACTTCATTACACGCGAACTTCTAATAGCGACCTTTGTAAAATACATATACTACTAATTACTATGTCATACACTTAAAAGTATTTCATATATATATATACAACTCTACCAAAAAGCATGCACCGCTTGAGTACACCAATAATTGGCGAATGTCGCATCGTTTAGGAACATGAACAACAAATCCATAATAGAAACAAATTAAAACATGACCGGTAAAGGTAACAAACAATAGTCGCAATTAGCAGTCACAAACTACGGGAAGACATAAAAGTCTACACCAGCCCTGAGCCAAAAATAATATAAACTCTATGGATATGCACTTATTGACCAGAATCCTACCACACCGGCTTAGGCCTTAACATAAGGATACCGCTAATAATTGCGAGTAAATTTCCTAAACGAACAAGAAACCTACCAATGCCAAAATCCTACACTCCTGTACATATCCTCGAGACATAATATGCATAACCATTCAAAATGTGCAATACACCTTATCTCGAAAATAGATGGCACTCATAAGTTAATCCTTACCCAAATATGGAATTTAAGAAGAAAAAACCCCATTTTGTCGTATGCAGGGTGTATTCGAAAAATGTCTCAATCACTTTCCAGCAACGTACCTGACAACTCCCCAGAACAGGAAGCCGCCACGGGACATTCCATTCCAAGAAGACTTAACTCGCCAACCTCTCAGGCAATCTAAATACCTGAACTGGAACTAACTTTGACCCCTGCTACAGGGCGTGAACACTCCCAAGAAAAAAATAACCTCAGTATTCCTGCACTAATATCACAAGCGCCGGGGCCATCTCGAAAAAGAAGTAGATCACCATCATCGCCATTCTTCCCAGATGTCATTACCTTCTCTGACGGTAAACCAACATTCGAGACATCAGAACTCAACCCAGAAGATGTGACGGACAGACTAGAGGACCTGGAAGTAGAGATTGACACACTTCATGCAGACACCGAGGACAAAGAGCTCCTGATCTCTGAATTGCAGGATTCTCTCACAGCTGCCGAGAGTGGATGCAATCATTGCAGATAAGGGTTGCTGATACGAGAACAGGCGGGTGAGGACTCTATGAACTAATTTTAAGAAAATTCTAGCCCGCCTAGGCCTGTAAGCAAGACAGCCAGACTCGCTATAACAATGTATCCCAGCTTGCAAGGAAATTAATAAAGACTTGTACTTTGCTTTCATGAAATAATAAATGAAATAACAGTTCTGCCCTAAAAAAGTTTCTGAGTACATTTACCCAGTATAAGGGAAACCATATAGTTGATAATTTTTGGAATCAAATGACAAGCATCGTAATGTGTCAAGGAAATAACACTATCGAAATTACTGCTCAGTGCAAAACGAGTATGCTCGTTGCCCAACAAATGAAGAGTACAATCATGTGCCCGAAAAATGGAAATAGAGAAGCTATTTCTGAGGAACACTATGAAACTTGAAGGATCATTTCAAAGGGGCCACACATAGTACTTCAGACAAGACACAGTAACCCCTACACAAAATCAAATTTCTTTCCTCCACTATTCGACATTTTGTCAGTCCAAAATAATTTCTCTCATCAATAAACGCCTTTTTAATAAAATACTAAATACATCTGAAAGTTTACCAGGTAATGACTTCCAATCATACCAAGATGCGAGGACGGGTACATAGCAATATATGATTATAATGAGAAGGGTGAAACAATAAAATAAACAACATGGAAGTCTATTCAACCAGATCTATAATATTTCTGTTCATAATACAACATAATACAAAATATAGGGAATACAACAAAAATGTAAAATGCTAAAACGATAGATACATCACCGCGTGAAAAGAAACACATCAGATAGATCAGCAATAGCGATGTGCTCTTGATTATAATCATGACGGGAGTGAAAATCTCGATTGGGAACCCCATGAGGATTGGTAATCAACAGTTTCGAGGAAAAAGAGGAGAAACGTGAAATTGTGAAGTGAGAGATAAATTAAGATGAGGAGGGAGTAAAGTGAAACTTATAAGAAAAGGGGGCGGCGTAGTGGGTAAGAGCTGGGAGGAATATCGATTTAAAATATTTATGTTTAGCAAGAGCGATCACAACCAAACCCTAAACTTTCAACAAAAAGTAATTATTCAAAATAACTTATGCGCTGAGATAATAATTTTACGAACACATAGATAATACACGCCATCATACGAAACGATATACACGTAGTAAGATAAACACATAAGGTGAACATAAACTTTCAAAGGACCACATGTGTGGTAGAAAGTAGCAAGGGAATAATAGACCACAAATCAACATATAACATAACATCATTCATCAGGTGTTTGGGAGACACGATAAATTATATACCTCACGAGTCTCGGTACCGACTATGCTTACAATCACAAACAAATAACTAAAGGAAAAAGGGGATGTCAATGTAAACCTAAGGTATACATAGCCTGATCAACTATGTATAAGTTAGGTCGATAGAGATATGCTCAATAATATTTGATGTAATAACAAAAGTTTGAACGCATACACATTTTACTCATTCATCACATTAAAGACAATACTCAAGAAAACTATGAAAGACTACGATTCATCATAATACACCATGAGGATTAAATCCTACATAAACGAAACAAAGTTAAAGGTGAAACGTTTGATGATTTTTCTAGAGGATTCAACATAAAGTTAGTTAAAATGCTCAAGAACAAAACGATAATACAACCCGCTAGCCTACATATTAAAGCTACCTTTTCCAGAAAGCTTCCACGCCAATCGCCATAATGATGAGTGGTACAATAAGCCCTAGTATTGCAATGACATACTGGTGATCTTCTTCCTGTGGAACACTCGTCAAATAACAACCAGCCACCACAACAAACACAACCGCAATCAGGGGAACGAGATACGACATTTTAATTTAAGGGCGGATGAAAATTTAAGTAAGGAAACTTATTTTACGTCTTGACAAATTCAAAAAAATTAGCAAAGTGTATATATATATATAATGGAGGTAACGGCTCGCCACATTCTAGCCGTTGGAGCCCCACTTCCCACTTTTGTCCTTTTCTTAACCCGTGCCACGAATAAAACGCTTGAATTCGGGACAAAAGTTTCGACTTAAAAGGACTGCGACACCCCATAAAAAAATCATAAGAAGAGTGTTCCAACTCAGAGTCGAATGGTAAAGTAACTAGTATTGGTGTTCGAGAGAGTAAATGAGAAATCAGAAAGTACGCGAAAAATCAGAGTGATCAATATTTATATAACAGACCGATATAAGGTAAATAGTAAGACGTCATATGATAGACGTAAGAGAACGAAATCATAGTCTAGTATTAAATACTCATTATCCATGTAATAGTAGTAGGGATGCAAAAGAGAGCTTATAAGTTACCTGGGAGCAAGCGCGTGCGGATATCGGATAAAACAAGGAGAGACTCTATATTTTGAAAAACATGGTCATAGTCTAGGTTTTAAAAACGACCTCAAAAGAGACGTTTAATAAAATGTCACATTCAATTTAATTAAAATGTCAGAGTTAAATAGGTTCCATTTATAATGTATTAGAAAACATTGTCAAAACGTTTGTCAAATAGTACTCAAGTTATTAAGCCTTCAAAAATATATATCCGCGCGACTCGAATGCTCCCAATGCTCCACTAGCAAAATAGTAACCTGAAAATACATGCTAAAACGTCAACAATAATGTTGGTGAATTCATAGGTTTAAGTAAAAGCAGTGTTGAAATAATTTAAGTAATATTTCAGAAGAAAAGTAGCGTTTCAACATTCAAAGTATTATTTCCAAAATCCAAGTAGTGATTCCATAAATCAGGAAGTATTTAAAAGTGGACCACAAGACTTAAGTAATGGTGGACTAAGTACATATTCCGAAGTCCAAAACAAGTAATGTAGACAAGAGAAACAAATTCACCAAGTCTAAGTATATATTATTGCACTAAGCTCATGACACCGACACCTTAACAAGATTTTTGCCCCAATAAAAGTAGGGTATACTGCTAATAACCCCAAGGATACTTCAAATGTTAAGTGCGTCACATGGTTCTCTAAAAAACCATAAAGTCCGGAAAAGTAGACGGGGATTGTCAGTCCCGATAGATCTATCCACAACATTCGCGCTCACTACAATAGCAACTGACGGTTCATGATAAACAGGGGACTTAGGTAGCAGAGAAAGGACTTAGGCAATAATATTTAGGCAATAATATTCAGGCAATAATCTGGATAGCATACAATTTGGAAAGCACTTGTGTCCAAAGTAAAACAAGTAATGTGTTCAAAACTCACGGTTTTCATATGTAGGAATTTAATGATCTCAAATGATGTAGTAAACAACTCAAGCTTTAATCAGTTCATAAGAAACAACCATGTATCACACATGTTTTAGAAGTCATGTGGTAAGCAAGAAAAAGCTTTAGTAAAAGTAATCATGTAACGCTTATGTAGTAGAAATCAATGAGTTTTCTTAGTAAAACGAGCATGTATTCTCACCCCGAAAACAGTTTATGAAAACCTTTAAAAGAGAAAAGGTGGGGCTATGAACTCACCTTAAGCAGAAGTATCGGATAAGAGAATCACAACGAGTGAACAACGATGACAACAATGCGAACATCGTGATCAACAATGAAGAAACGAAGTCGAGAGATCCGAACCGTGACCTAAAATAATGGTGCGCGTATAAGAATATATTTAAAAGAAAAAATGCATAAAATGCATAAGTATGTAAAATGTATATATTCCGACATATAATGAAATTTATATCATAGAATCCATGAGTGCCAACTTACTTATTTATACCCACTAAAATGATTCACCTCAAGTTTAATTTCAATTTAACTCATTCCGACTAATATGTAATTTTAATGAAAATTACCGATTTTGACCCATTTTAAAGATTAAGACATCTAGATGCGAACGAAAGTGAAAGACTCACATATTAGTTGCAAATTCAGTTTTAGTTAGTATATTTTACGCCTAATTATTCTCCATAACACTAATTGACCTTTAAAAGAATTTCGCCAAGTTTGACTTTTTATTATATATATTTCCTTAAATCTGACCCGTCCCAAACGACCCACTAAATCACATTTTCAAGACTCGGACTCTAAAGCATTTTGATGTAAAACGACGTTCCGGACAACCTTTCAGTTTTAGCCGAGACCCGAAACCCAACGAAAAATGACCAAAATACCCCTGCAAATTTCTGCAGAAAATATTTATAAAAACGCAGATTTGGATTTGAGTTTTTGACCCGTCATAAGGCGTTTTTAAGCTTAGATCGCCCTGCGTAAAGGTAAAACGGCATTTTAAACAACTTTTTAGTTTTACCCGAGACCCGAAAATCGACAGAAATGGACGAAAACGACCTTAGTTCAGGTCTGATGCAGTTTTATAAAAATGAAAAGCGCAGATTTTGCCCTAGCTTTTAGACCCGTTATTACTCATTTTTAGACTCGAATATCCTCGCGGGGAAGTAAAACAGCCTTCCGAACAACTTTCATGTTTCGGCAGAAGGCCAAAACAGACCCGAAAGTGATGAAAATACCCTTTTAAAAATCTGATAGCAACTATTATTTCCCGAAAAGCTGAATTTTTAGTAAAAATTTTCCTAACTTCAATTGGCCGTAAAAACTTCGTTTTTGAGAGTTAAAATTCGTGCCATATATCGAATCGAAGCTACGGACATCCTATACCATAATCAAAAGCCTAAAATCAGATTGAGAATAATCTCGACACCCAAAAGGGGCTGTCCGATTTTCAGCATTAATTTGCCTAACCAAAAACCCTTCCAAACGCGATTTTCACTTCGCCACAACTTCAAATCATGCCTAATCTAACCTATCTCCATCATCTAAATCAATTTCAATTATCCAATCACTCAATCTAACACATGCACTAGGATCTATGGATTCATAATATAATTTTACACACATGCATACATATTAGAAATTAATTAACATAAAGGAGGTAACAAAATACTTACAAACTCAATGCAATGCAAAGATAATCAAAATAATCAAACCCCTTTGGGTTTATACTTGGCCGAACACCACAAGAACCAAAAGAGAGACCCAAAATCTTGATTTCGTTCACCAAACTTTGTCTACACAACCAATATTAAACTCTTGTTACTCCAATTACCCTCAATTAGATCAAAACCCTTCAAAATTAAAAATCAAGAAAATAAAAAACTTGAGGAAATCTTATGCATGGTTGATTTCATTTGAAAAGGATGATGGGGGTTTATGTAGGAATGATTTGAGAGTGAATGGAAGTGATTTAGGAATCAAGATTGAAGGTTTTGATGGTTTTGGTGGGGGAGACGTCGAACACAGAGGGACAAGGAGGAAGAGGCCGAAGTTTTTGTATTAACTGTGTTTTCTATGTGTTTTAAATGGTATCAATCACTATATATATGGACTAGATATCTAGTTTATATCGACAATTAAAATAAGGGGTGTTTGTTTTAGAGTTTAGTAGGAGTAAAAAGGTAATAAGGGGGTGTTTGGTTTTCAGTTTTGTTGGAGCCTAAAACAATTAAGGAAGGTGTTTGGTTTATAGTTTATGTTTATAAATTTTATTTTTATTTTTATTTTTCTAAAACATTTATACTACAATATTTGATTTAAAACACTATGTTAAGATATTAAAAAGTGTTAAAGTACTATTTTTTGACACGGTTTTGGCAAAACGCAAAAGAAAAAAAATTATAAAATACTAAAATAACAATAAATTGACTTCCGGAGCAAAAATATGAAATTTTGATCTCTTAAAACGCTTAACGGATAAATATCTAAAGCATGACACACATATAACTAAAAATGACGATTTTCATCAAATCGGCTAACAAGTAAAACACAAAAACTTTATTCAAGGCAAAAATAAGAATGGAGTCGAGATTTAATATTGACCGTAAAATACGAGATGTTACAGTCTTTCCACCTTAAAGGAGCGCCGTCCCGGTGCTCTATTCGACTTATCTCCATAGGGTTTGCGACGGTTGATACACATTTGAAAAAATCAATATAAAAAATTACAAGTCGAAAGAAGTTCAAGATAGCCATTTGTACAAAAGCAATAATGATAGCGATTCGAAGAGAAAAGACAATGAATGATTCATACGGATGTATTACTTGTTAAAAGAGACGCACACCATATCGGATACACATTTGGAAATAATCAAATGAACAAATTACGAACCGAAGGAAGTCTAAAGACTCATTCGTATGAAGATAATAACGATAATGATTAGATGAACGAAGAAAATGAATGATTCGTACAAACGGATTACAAATCGAAAGAAAGTTATTTGTACGAATGCCATACACTTAAGCCCACTCATTTACAAATCGTTATTTATATCGGTCGATTATATATATATATATATATATATATATATATATATATATATATATATTGACGGAGCATTTGGATGCGCGGATATCAAAACCTTAAAGGCTTGGTTTTTCTTCGCATTCGATAATCATTTATCTTTAAGTATACCATTGAGTCATGTTTGAACGCTTGTAACTTTTGTTTAAAATAAACCTGCGTAACTTTGATATTTTATTAAATCGAATGTGACATTTTATTAAACGTTTCTTTTGAGGTCGTTTTCTGTAACTTGTGTGTATGAGCTATGAAGTAGCACCCTAAGTGGTATTCCGCTGCGTTGTTGTGATTTTGGGGGTGTTACAGAGTGGTATCAGAGCCACTGGTTATAGAGAACTAGGTCGTTTTCAAAACCTAAACTATAACCGTTTTTCAAATACTTTTAAGAGTCTTTCACCATTGTCCAATATCCGCGCGCGCTTGCTCCCAGGTAACTTATATGCTCTTTTTTGCATCCCTATTGCTATTACATGGATGATGAGTATTTAACGCTTGGTTATGATTTCGCTCTCTTACGTCTATCTTATGACGCCTTACTATTTACCTTATATCGGTTGATTATATATATTGACCACTCTGATTATCGGGTATTTCCTGTTTTTGTATTTTCTCACTCGAACATCAATACTAGTATATCATATAAGGATACCTGTACGTATATGAGCTACCTTCTTTTAATCTCTTATGCTCGTCTTCTGGATTGTCGTTTATTTCTATAGAAGTGATTTGTGTGAGTTTAACTATTTACAGTCGTTGTGTCGCCTTGGTGTTATGGTTAACGTATGATTAGAATTTGGATCGTGGGTACGCCTACCTGCATGTTACGTATAATTTAGCGATGCTTTTCAATTGGGCTTGATTTGATGCATGTGCTAATCTAAGCCTAAACGCGAAATCGTCTACGTAATAATAATTACTTACATATGTGTATAGTACTATAGTACGTGTGGTATATCCTATATCATAACACGGTGTCGATTCTTGGATCGGGCTAGTTTCTAGAGAGAGAAACACTAGAGAGAATTAATGCACCCGATCAAACTAGGACCCAAGTAAAGAGGTTGGGGATTGTCAGTCCGATAGATCTATCCACAACCCTCGCGCTTACTAAAATAGCAATGTAACGGTTCATGATAATAGAGACTTCAACGCAATAAAGGTAACTTAGCAATAATATCAGGCATTAATCTGGATAGCATACACTTAGTAAACACTTTGAAAACACTTGGAAACAAAAACACTTGTGTCCAATATAAAACACGCATGTAAATTCAAAAATTTACGCTTCAAATATAGGTATTCAACGTCTCAAATCATGTAATAACAAATCAATGCTTTAGTTAAAAATAGTTAGGTAACGCTTAACATATAAAATCAATAAGATTTATGATATTAAAACGAGCATGTAATCTCCACCCCGAAAACAGTTTTTATGAAACAATTAAAAGAGAAAATGAGGGTATGAACTCACAAAGTATTGAAAGGAAATTGTACTGAAGTAAAATATATGAGTTCATAAAATCTGTATTCCCCTCGCGGGTTTATAAAACATAAAAACGATTGAAAATCACCTTGATTGAATTGGAAATCAACAAGTATTCAAAATAGAAAATGCGTCACGAGAGGGAATCCGAAGGCAACCTAAACCAATAAAGGTCGTATAAGTAACTAAACCCTTTGATTATTTATAGTCGTATAAGCTCATCATACTAATCGTTCGGATGCTACCATAATTAAGAGGTCTTGTAGTTGAAACGTATAGATGCTAGACCTTTAAATCGTAAACCCAACAACTACGTCGATAACCGCCACCCATGAAGAGGCCTCATTATTAAACTCCTAGTAACAAAGTACTTGATTAATAACCACATATAGTCTATAGAGGTCAATCACCATCTACTTGTTTTGTGAAATATGATTTAAATCTCATTTGGATAAATAAATGCATGTATATAAAGCTCGTAAATCGTTAAATAGTTGTCAATCGCCTTTTAAAAAATAACATTTTATAAAGTGTTAAAACAAGTATAAATATTATTTAAGTGATTCCAAAATGTTTCGCAAAAATTTATAAAAAAAACGAACCAACACTATTCATCTCAGGAAATAGTGTCTAGTTTACAAAATATACATCCGAAAATTATGAAAATCGGCAGGTTTATGTAAAGAATGTCGTTCCGAACAACTTTGTAGTTTTTACATTACGGGGACTCAATCAGACCCGAAGGCCCTCGAAAATGAGCTTCAGCAGCTGCTGAAGCGTGCACAGTTTTTCAGCTTATATATATAATGTTCGATAACTTTGAAACGTCGTATCTTACTCGTTTTAACTCCGTTTTTAGTGATTCTTTCGAGTACGTCTTCGTAATTAAAAGTTTTATAATTTATATTTCCAAAAATGAATCTTAGGAACAGTAAATTTATACAAAATTGTTCTAATAAAAGTTATATTTAACGAATACCTCGTAAACAATGTATCCTGTCTTCGATATAAATCCGTTTTTTGAGATTCTTACCTATTTTGGAATCGGCAATGATGATGTAAATTTCTATAAAAAAGATAAAATAATATGTTATTTACACGAATTTTGGACAGAAACTTGGTGTGACTTTGATAACTCCATTTTCATGTTAAAATCCTAAATGGTGATTTAGTTATATAGAACATGTAAACACATAAAAATGAATAAAGTAAAGACATGAAAGGTTTTTAGATAACCTTAATGAGATGTAGTGTGATGAACCAAAGTATCTAAACCCTTGTTTAGATATAAAACCAAAGCTTGAAATTATGAAAACCCTAGATTAGGTTATAAACCTTAATCTTACTTTCTTTGCTTCAATACTTGCAAATGATTAACCAAGGCTTGCAAACACCTTAGTATATCTTAGAAATGATGTTTGATGGCTTGAATATGTTAAAGAAAAATTTGTATGGATTATGTAAAGGGGGTTTTTTGCCGTGAGCTTAAGGAGAGAAAGAGAGGAGTTTTGTGAAAATTTTAATAAGTGTTTATGCTTGAATCACTAGTATACATGTATATATAGGATAAGTATTGGTCAACAACTTCTCAAGACGGTTTCAATGCGTCAGAAGGAGGGAATTCGGTCAGGGACAATGTGAGGGTTTTGGGGAAAGTCTTGGTTTCTTGTTTTGAGTCAAAGTAACAAACTAGCTAGGTTTTAATTGCAAGATAGATGTACATTGACCAAGTGTAAGATTTTTCTTATAAAACCTTGTATAAATTGCACTAATTTCGGCACATATATGCTATATATGATATATTTTTGTAACTTTTATGTATTGGGTATAAATGTGGGTATTTGTTGAAGCGTAGATAAATTTTAGTGGTTTCGAGAATGTCTAATCGTATTTAATTGCGAAACGTAACCAATTTATGTAACTGATAAAAATAAATATAAAAAGTTGATTATTATTTTCGCAAAAATAATCTAATTGCTCTTGACGAAAACTTTTAAATTCGTTAGGGTATGATCGTTTACATTAATTGAAATTTAATAGCTTACGTTCGATTTTAATCTAACTATTATAATTAAAAGTAAATGCATACGAAAAAAAAAATTATTAGTAAAATATATGACGTTGTAAATGACCTGAAAATACAAAATGTTACAGTCTCCTCCGGTTAGAAGAGCCTTGTCCTCAAGGCTCAGGTTGCAACACCTGAAGAAGGTACGGGTTTAGAGAAAAAGAATCGGATATTTCTTCAGGAATGTGGGTTGATGAAAGAGGTGTAGGTTTAGTGACTACTCTCAGAGACATGGACCTTCCTGAATGCATAGTAAATCAGTCTATGCACCAAATATACTTAGGTGATAAGGCTATGTATATTTTAGGTGCCACAATGAAATGCTTTATTTTCCATCAAAATAGAAGGTGTACGAAGTGTATCAAATAGTTATATTAACGTAATGAAATAGTCCCAATAAGTGAACGTGAAGTAGCTCATAGGGTGACAAACAAATGGTAGCAAAATGATTTATGGGTTGACATCGAGATTGTTTGTAAAGCGATAGGTCATAACAAGTATAAAGAATATCCGAACGAACGCAGAAGCAGTCAAAGAAAATGAACGTAAAGAATTATTCAATCAACAAAATGAACGTAAAAAGTCGTGTTCTAAAGGTAGGTGCTCCAAGGTGACACGTATGAGGTGACAAGTTAATTGTCGTACTCCCATCAACTGGAAGACTTCAAAACGATGGATTACGAAACAACATATGCGATTCAAAATCATAAGAAGAGTGTTCCAACTCGGAGTCGAATGGTAAAGTAACTAGTAGAATTTACAAAATATGCCGAATTTTCGATATCATCAAAAGGGAATAAAGTAAAGTCGCGTAAATGGTTGGAGTTAATCGTAAGAGATGCAAGAAGAAATTATCCTCATATATATAGGAAACCCATATAAAACAGCATTGACGCTCAAAGGGAAAAAAATGAGAAAAACAAAAAGTACACGAAAATCAGAATGATCAATATTATATAACAGACCGATATAAGGTAAATATTAAATAGAGTCAATATAGATAGACTTAAGAGAGCGTAAATTTAACCAAGTGTTAAATAATCATTATTCATGTAATTAAGCAATAGGGACTGAAAAAGAGAGCATAAAGTTCCAGGGAGCAAGCGCGTGCGGATATCGGATAAAACAAGGAGAGACTCTATATTTTGAAAAACGTGGTCATAGTCTAAGTTTTGAAAACGACCTAGTTCTCTATGACCTCAGCTCTGATACCATCTGTAACACCCCCGAAATTTCAACACAACGCAGCGGAATGGTAACATTAGGGCGCTACTCCAGGGCACAAAACACAAGTCACAGAAAACGACCTCAAAAGAGACGTTTTATAAAATGTCACATTCAATTTAGTAAAAATGTTAGAGTTTACAAGGTTCATTTTTTATAATTATTAGAAACCTTGTCAAAACGTTGTCAAATAGTACTCAGTTATTAGCCTTCAAAAATATATATATCCGCGCGACACGAATGCTCCCAATGCCCCACTAGCAAAATAGTGAACCTGAAAAAACAAGCTAAAAACGTCAACAATAATGTTGGGCATTCAAAGGTTAAGTAAGAAAGCAGTATTGAATAATTTAAGAAAATATTTCAAAAAAAGTACGTTACAACATTTAAAAGTGTTATTTTCCGAAATCCAAGTAGTGGATTCAGTAAATCAAGAAGTTTTAAAAGTGGACCACAAGATCGAAGTAATGGGAACAAAGTACAATATTCCGAATCCAAAACAAGTAAATTTAGACAAGAGGAACACATTCAGGCAGTCTAAGTAATATATTAATATGCACCTAAGCTCATGACACCGAAAGCCTAACTAGATTTTGAGATACTCAAATGTATAGGATGCTTGCCCACAAACCTAGAAAGTACTCCCAATGTTAAATTCACCCGTATCAAACTAGTGACCCAAGTAAGGGTGAGATTGTCAGCCCCTATAGATCATATCAACAACCTCGCGCTTACTACAATACAATTAACTGTTCATGATAAATAGAGACTTCACGTCAATAAGGTAACTTAGCATAATATTCAGGCGAAATCTGGATAGCATACACTTTGTAAACACTTTGAAAACACTTAGGAAAAAAAACACTTGTGTCCAATAGTAAAACAAGCAATGTAATTCAAAAATTCACGGCTTCAAATATAGGTATTCAACGATCTCAAATCATGTAGTAACAAATCAAGCTTTAGTAAAAATAGTTAGGTAACGCTTTACGGAAGAAAATCAATACGTTTTATGTAGTAAAACGAGCATGTATTCTCCACCCCGAAAACAGTTTATGAAACAATTAAAAGAGAAAATGTGGGTTATGAAACCTCACAAAGTATGAAAGGTACTTGTACTGTAGTAAATATAATGAGTTTGTAAAGAGCATGTATTCCCCTCGCGGGTTTATAAAACATTAAAAAGATTGAAATGCGAGACTATGAACTCACCTTGAGTGAATGGAAATCAACAAGTATTCAAAATAGAAAATGCGTCACGAAGGAATCCGAAGGCAACCTAATCCAATATAGGTCGAAAAATACTAAACATTTGATTATTTATAGTTCGTATAGCTCATCATACTTATCCGTAGTGGTGCTATCATAATTAAGAGGACGTGTAGTTGAACTTATGAGGGAAAAAGCTAGGACACTTTAAATCGTAAAATCCAACAACTCGTCGATACGCCACCCCGAAGAGGCCCACATATTGTAAACTCCCTGTAATATAGTCACTTTGATTAAACCACATATAGGTCTATATAGGTCAATCACCATCTAATTGTGTTTGTGAAATAATGATTAAATCCCATTTGATAAATAAATGCCATGTATTAAAGCTCGTATAATCGTTAAATAGTTCAATCGCCTTTGTAAAAATAACATTTATAAAGTTTAAACAGTATAAATATTATTAAGTTGATTCCACAATGTTTCGCAAAAATTTATAAAAAAACGAACCAACACTATTCATCTCAGAAATAGTGGTCTAGTTTACAAAAATATACATCCGAAAATTAGAAAAACTGCAGGTTTTAAGTAAAATGCCGTTCCGTCACAACTTGTATTTTTAACATTTCTACTCAATCAGACCCTAAGGCCCTCGAAAATGAGCTTCGCAGCTGCTGAATCGAGCAACAGTTTTTCAGCTTATATATATTATGTTCGATAACTTTCTGAAACGTCAGTACTACTCGTTTTAACTCCGTTTTTATGATTTCTTTCGAGTACGTCTTCGTAAATTAAAAAGTTTTATAATTATTTACCAAAAATGTAACTGTTGTGAACAGTAAATTTTTTATAAAATTATGTTTTATAAAAGTTTAATTACCGTATAGACTCGTAAACTAAGTATTTCTACGTTATAGAATCCGTTTTCGAGTTTCTTACCTTTTGGAATCGTCATGATGTTGTAGAATTTATAAAAAGATAAAAATAGATATGTTATTTACACAATTTTGGACAGAAACTTGGTGTGACTTGATAACTCCAGTTTTCATGATAAAATCCAAAAAGGTGATTTATTTATATAGAACATGTAAACACATAAAAATGAATAAGTAAAGACTGAAAGGATTTTTAGATAACCTTAATAGATGTGTTGATACCAAAGTATCTAAACCCTTGTTATAGATATAAAACCAAAGCTTGAAATTATGGAAACCATAGATTTAGGATATAAAACCTTAATCTTAACTTTCTTTGCTTACAATACTAGCAAATGTAACACGGCTTTCAAACACCCTTAGTTATATCTAGAAATGATGTGTATGGCTGCATATGTTGAAGAAAACTTTTGTTTATGATTATGTAAAGGAGGATTTGTTTGCCGGAGAGCTAAGGAGAGAAAGATAGAGTTTTGTGAAAATTTTACTATGTGTTTTATGCTTTGAATCACTAGTATAACATGTAAATATAGATAATATTGGACAAAACTTCTCAAGAAGGTCAATGGTCCCAAAAGGAGGGGGAATTCGGTCAAGGGGACAATGGGAGGGTTTTGGGGAAAGTCTTGGTTTCTTGTCTTGAGTCAAAGTAACAAACTAGCTAGGTTTTAATTGCAAGATAGATGTACATTGACCAAGTGTAAGATTTTTCTTATAAAACCTTGTATAAATTGCACTAATTTCGGCACATATATGCTATATATGATATATTTTTGTAACTTTTATGTATTGGGTATAAATATGGTGTATTTGGGTTGAAGCGTAGATAAATTTTAGTGGTTCCGAGAATGTCTAATCGTATTTATTTGCGAAACGTAACCAATTTATGTAATTTTTAAAATTAAATATAAAAAGTTGATTATTACTTTCGCAAAAATAATATATTGCTTGCTTGACGAAAACTTTAATTCGTTTGGTGTCCGTTTACATTAATTGATAATTTATAGCTTACGCGATTTAACTTAACTAAAAAAATTAAGAAGTATAATGTCATACGAAAAAAAATAATATATTAGTAAAATAATATGACGTTGTAAAATGACCTGAAAATACTAAATGTTACAAATTTTATTTTTATTTTTTTACAATCCACAATATTCGCGTCAACATCGCAAGTGATTAATGGTTCATGATTAAATGATATTGGCAGTAGAGGTAAACTTAGGCAATAATATATCAGGATAGCATACAGTTGGAAAATACTTGTATTCATGGTTTATAGCATGTATCCCCCCACGGGGTTTGGAAAAACATATAAAGGTGGGACTATGAACTCACCTTGATAAGGTAGTTGATTGATTTGAAATTTAATTCAAATAGAAGTAAACAGCCTCGTCACGCAACCTGGGGTAATATGTCAAGTCTTAGTTTGATTGTTTCAAAACTTTATTATAATAAGTTTAACGTAAATGATTTTGGGTTTATAAGTTTGAGAAAACCTCTTATCACTGTTCGGGCGATCATAATCCAGAGGTCACAGTAGAACGTATGAGGACGAGGACACATAAATCGTAAATCCACAAACTCGCAAAACGTCTACCCAAATGAAAACCCCTCACATGAAACTCCCTAGTAACGTGATACGTTATAGTTAAATGATAAGATTTTATCATTTTAAGTTTCTTCAAAAGCTAGTAGATGATAAATTATGTTAAATATATAACATAATTGTTTTATAATGTTTCGATCGATGAATGATAACGACAAATATTGTAGGGTTTATAATAAAATTCAGTTTTATATTATTTTAAATATATTTTTATAATTAATATAAAAAATTACCACATTATACCCATGAAATATGAAAATGACAATTAATAATGGACCCTTGGAATATAAATATTTTATAATTTACGCCCTTATATATGAATTTTAAAATATTTAACCCTTAACTTTCAAGTATGGCAAAACAAACCCCTGAAGTTTAGAGTTTTAGAGTAATTACAATTATCCAGCCCCTCTAGTTATAAAGATTCAAGAATCTATACAATATATACCCTATGCATGAAACGTTTTTTGCATTTAAAGGTCCAGAAATCCATAATTCTTGTATATTTAACTAGAATAGATTGCGCTAATAGCTTATTACTATAAGTCTAATAATATGTACGTTTTATGATCTTGTTAGCTTATGAAAAGAGCTATGAGCTAAAAAATCCAAAATGGGTATGTTTGTTTAGAAATAATAGTCCCGATGTGGTAGGGAATTTAGGAATAGTTTTTTAACTAAAAAAAATGATAGATTACTTATAAAATCAGCTTATGGCTTTATAGCTTAATTAGGCTCATGAAAATAGATTTTTTAGGCTTTTAGAGTGCGTTTGGTTTAGGAAAACCAAATGAGTAAGCTTTAGGGTTTAAGGGCTGATTTCATGAGATCTTAAGGATGTCTAGGAGCTTATATATAATCTAAAACAATACAAGAGCTTATTGAACGAGTAGAAAATCTTACTAGTACACGAAATGGGTTGAAAAGAGCAAATATAACCTGAAAACTTTATGAGATGGTTCAAGGACTTCTTTCCTTCTTAACTTTGCTTTTCTACTTAGCTTAATCTTCCTTACTTCTCTTCTAGGACATGGCTAAAGCATAGTTTTAAAGTAGTATTTGATTTGGATGGTGAATTTAGGAAGTATGTATTCGTGTATATATAGGGTCAAGAGAGGAGTAGTGGCCAAGTTTACATGGAGTAGGGACCAAGTTGTGTGGAGTGGTGGCCAAGGGTTGGCTAGGTGACTAAGGAAAGCTAGGAAAAAAATACTTAGAGATGTATAAGGGAGGGTGTGATGGGTTCGTTAATAAATGGTGCGAAAGGAGTTTTACTTAGTGAGCAAGGGTGTGACAAAGGTGCTAGGGTGCTAGGGTGGTGACAAGGTGGTGATGGAGGTGCTTAGCAAGGTAGTAAGCAAGGTGGTGTGTCATGGAGAAGGGTGCTTGCTTGGTTTAAACTTGGTTCGAGCTAGTTAGGGGGTGACGGGTTCATTAGGGTTTTCGGGTTAGGGTTTTAGTTTTTAGGACGAGTAGGGGCTGAAATAGAGGGAAAACATAGTTTAAATATTGTGCATTAGAAGCTTGAAACATGTACTAGAAAGGTTGTACGAAATACCTTTGAATATTGGAGGGAAAATGGCTAGTTTGAATGTTATGCATTGCCAGGTTGTACCATGGGCTTAAATGAGTTGTGCATTGATTTAGGAGGGAAACGATATTTAAAATTTATGTATTGTAACCTTGTACACATGCCTTAAAAACTTGAACATTTGTATTGTATGTAAACATTATATAATTAGGTTTAGATATAAACGTTAACGTTTAAAGTCCGTTTTATAATAAATGTTTTAAATGGTACGTTAAATAAATAACGTATGGTAAAAAATGAAGTTTAGAACATATTGCTTGACATATTATAATGTTTACTTGCTATAAACGTTGATGAAATTGGCATTGGTAGGTTGCGTGAGCTCGTTTACTTTTGTAATGTAAGTTACGTTACATTATGGATGGAATAAAGCAAAAATCTTTCCATGAAAATGGTTGCATCTAATTTAATAGATGGAAATTACACTGAGGAAAATTACATCTAATTTAATAGATGGTTAATTACATAGAGGAAAATTGTGGGTTGTTATATGGTTGTTGAAACTAAAGTTGCTTCTAAAGATGTGAACTTAAGTGTTGATGAAGTTACTTTAGCTCAAGCACTTGCAGCTTTGAAAAGTGCAAAACCCAAGGCTGACAAGGTTATGTTACAAGAACCAGAGCATGGTACAATTACAACAACAACTGCTGCTACAACAGTTACAGCTGCTAGCACAAGACCCAAGGCTAAAGGGCTTGTTATTCATGAACAGGAGCAAGCACCTACACCAACAGTTTCTTCACAACAACCATCATAACTCAATGTTCAGGATAAAGGTAAAGGCAAAATGGTTGAACCAGAACCTGTGAAGAAATTGTTAAAGAAAGATCAATTGATTCTTGATGAAGAACTTGCTTTCAAGCTACAAGCTGAAGAAGAGGAAAGAATATGGCTTGTAAGACAAAGAGAAAAGAAGCCAAATTGTTTCATGGATATGTTCCAAGCATATTATATATGATGATATCAAATGGCTCAACAAATGCAATTAGAAGAACAAAAAAGTTGTAGTATTGAAAGAATCTAAAGTTGTTGTAACAACTTCTCTTAGAAGCAAGAAAGAAACACTTTGCAGCAATAAGAGAAAAGAAAAGAGGAAACACACCACCAACTAAAGCTCAAAAGAGAAATACAATGTCTACTTATCTAAAAAATATGGCTGGATACAAGCAAAATCAGTTGAAGAACAAAAGCTTTGATGATATTCAGAAGTTATTTGACAAAGCTATGAAAAGGGTAAACACATTTGTAGATATGGATACAGAATTGGTGGAAGGCAGTGAAGTAAGAGCAGAAGGCAGTGACACAAGAACAGAAGGAAGTTCTAAGAGAGCAGGAGAAGATCTTCAACAAGAGTCTATCAAGAAGCAAAAGGTGGATGAGGATAATGAAATAGCAGAGCTTCAAAGACTAATAGAAGTTGTTCCTGATAAAGAGGAAGTAGCAATTGATGCTATTCCTTTGGCAACTAAGCCTCCAAGCATTGTTGACTGGAAGATTCATAAAGAGGGGAAGAAAAGCTATTTTAAATAATAGGGCTGATGGAAGTTCAACGATGTCTAAGTGTTTAGTCATATGCAAAAAAATTTGACAGAGTAAGACTTGGAAACTTTGTACAAGTTGGTAAAAGCTAAGTATGGATCAACAAGACCAGTGGAGGACTTGGATTTAGTTTTATATGGTGATCTAAAGACAATGTTTGATCCACATGTTAAAGATCAAGTATGGAAAAATCAATCAGACTATAGAGTATTGGATTGGAAGCTATATGATTCATGTGGAGTACATTCATTGAGGAAGTAAAATGTGTACATTCATATGCTTTGATAAAAAGAGATAACTCTAAAGCACCTACAATCACAGATATTGCTAAATAGGAAGCTGCAGCTGATCATTAGGAATGAAATGTGTTATCAACATCTTAAGCTCCTCACAAAACAGCTTAAGAAATCAATTAAGTGTTGAAGCTTCCTCCTTGTGATTATGAAAGCTTTTAATTGAGAAGAGGTTTGGAGGGAATGCTGCTACTAAAAAGACTCAGAGGAATCTTCTAAAGCAGCAGTATGAAAATTTTACTGCATCTAGCTCAGAGGTGTTAGATCAGACCTTTCATAGGCTTCAAATCAGTCAGTTGGAGATTCATAGTGAAAGTATCACATAAGCAGATGTGAATCAGAAGTTCTTAAGAAGTTTGTCCCCAGAATGGAACACACATACCATTGTGTTGAGGAACAAGCCTGAGATAGATACATTATGCTTGGATTATCTTTACAACAACCTGAAGATCTATGAACCAGAGGTCAAAGGAACATCAAGCTTAAGCACAAACACACAAAACATAGCCTTTGTGTCCTTAAACAACACTCGCAGTATAAATGGAGCAATTAATTCTGCTCATAGTGCTGCAACTGCTAGCATTCAAGCTACTGCTGTTAACTCAACAACAATTGACAACTTGAGTGATGCTGTCATTTGTGCTTTCTTTGCAAGTCAACCAAACAGTCCACAACTTGACAATGAGGACTTGTAACAAATTAATCCTTATGATTTAGAAGAGATGGACTTAAGGTGGCAGATGGCTATGCTAACAATGAGGGCAAGGAGATTCTTGAAGAACACTAGAAGAAAGCTTACTGTTAATGGTAATGAGACCATTGGGTTTGATAAGTCTAGAGTGGAGTGTTACATCTGCCACAAAAGGGGACACTGCAAGGAAGTGTAGGGCACCTAGGAAACCAAGAAAATAAAAAGGGAGAACACAAGAAGGGGTTAGTGTCTAGTAGAGACAACTACTTTTAAATGCTTAGATGTCATGTGAAGTTGCTGGTTATGATATGAGGTGATCAAGCAGAAGCAGTCCTACTAACTTTACATCTCATGGCATACACTTCTACAAGTTCAACTCTAGGAAACAACTTGATCAAACTGTTCATCATCTTGTATGGAAAATTGTTAAAATTATAAAGACAAAATAAACAACTGTTAAAAGACTTAAGGACATCTAAGTTAAATGCTATTACTTATAAAACAGGTTTAGAGTCTGTAGAAGCAAGACTTCTAGTTTATAAGAAAAATGAGTATGTTTATGAGGAAGATATCAAGGTCTTAAAACGTGAGATTCATTTAAGAGAATTAGCCATTACAGAGCTTAAAAGGAAGTTAGAACTGGCTTAAAAACAAAAAGATGAAATTCAGCTGACAGTAGAAAAACTTGAGAATTTATCTAAAAGTTTAAGCCAACTAATAGACTGTTAGATAGTTGATGAGTGCAAAACAGGTTTAGGGTATAATGCTGTTCCACCTCCCTATACAGGAAACTTTATGCCTCCAAAACCTAATTTGTCATTCTCTAGTCTAGAAGAGTTTGTGAATGAGCCTATAGTTAGTGAGCCTACAGTTAAGAAGCCTGTAGTTGAGACTAGTGAAGCTAAGACTAGTAAAGCAAAGCCTAAGGTTGTTAGGAAGAATAATGGTGCTCCAATTATTGAGGATTAGGTGTCTGATAGTGAGGAAGAAGATGTGCCTCAAGCTAAGATAGAGAAGAAAACTATTAAACCTAGTTTTGCTAAAATAGAGTTTGTTAAATCTAAAGAGCAAGTAAAATCTCCTAGGAAAGGTAATCAAAATAGGCTGAACACACATAGTCCTATAGGAAACCAAAGAAACTAGAATAATATGATGTCTTAAACACTAGGAAGTAATTTTGAGATGATTAACAAAGCTTGCTATGTGTGTGGAAGTTTTGATCACCTGCAGTATGATTGTAATAACCATCAAAGACAGTTTAATAATAAAAGGATGGTAAAACCAGTGTGGAGCTATACTCAAAGGGTGAATCACCAGAATTTTTCTAGAATGACTCACCCTAGTCCTAAAAGGAACATGGTTCCAAAAGCAGTATTAATGAGGTCTGGCCTAGTATCACTTACTAATGCTAGACCAGTTAATACTGCTCTACCTAGAATAACAGTGAATAGTGCAAGTCCAATGACAAATGTTTTTAATAAAGCACATTCAACTGTTAAAAGGCCCATTAACAAGAATACATCATTTAAAAATAGTAATTTTAATCAGAGGGTTAATACTGTTAAGGATAAAAATGTTAATGCTGCTAGGCCAAAAGCAGTAGTTAATGTTGTTAGGCCAAAAGCAGTACTTAATGATGTTAAGGGAAACCAGGTTAATGCTGTTAAGGCCTCAGCTTGTTGGGTTTGGAAACCAAAGACTAAAGTAATAGACCATGTTTCTAAACACAACAATGCATCAACCATCCTAAAAAGTTTGATTATGTTGATGCACAAGGCAGATCCATGTAAGTGATGGCTTGGGTCCTCAAAAGAAACAGACTTTCTTAACTAATATGCAGGGTAATCCACAAATAGATTTACAGGATCAAGGAGTGATTGTAGGGGAAGGCTCAGGCACATGACAGGGAACATGTCCTATCTTACAGACTATAAAGAGAAATATGGAGGATATGTTGCCTTTGGAGGAAACCCTAAAGAAGGGAAAATCACAGGAAAAGGTACAAAAGCATGTGATGATGCAGGAAAAGCTAGAATGGAGACAGTACCTGGCAAAGATTACATTCTTCTACCATTTTGGAATGCTGATCTACCATTCTCTCAAAGTTTAAAGAGTTATCTTGATGCTGGATTCAAACCTTCAGGAGATGATGTAAAGAAGGTTACTGAAGAACTAGGAAAAGAAGGTGGTGATTCAAATAAAGATAGTGAAAGTAATGATCAAGAGAAGGAGGATAATGTTAACAGAGCCACTAACCTGTTATGCTACTAGCACAAATGAAGTTTTATGTTGTGGTGTAAAAACAAGCATTGAACTTCCAAATGATCCAAATATGCCTGAATTGGAAGATATTGTTTATTCATGTGATGATGAAGATGTTGGTGCAGAGGCTGACATGAACAATTTGGATGCATTTATGCCTGTCAGTCCTACTCCAACTACAAGAATACATAAAGATCATCCAGTTGAACAAATTATTAGAGACTTGAATTCAGCACCTTAAACAAGAAGAATGACAAAGAATTTGGAAGAACATGGTTTGTTTAGTTTAGTTCAGCAAAGAACAAACCATAAAGACTTTCAAAATTAATTGTTTGCTTACTTTTTATCACAAGAAGAACCCAAAAAGGTAATTCATATATTGAAGGATCCAAGCTGGATAGAAGCTATGCAGGATGAGCTTTTACAATTCAAATTATAAAAGGTTTAGACCCTGGTGGAGTTACCAAATAGAAAAAGGGCTATTGGCACTAAATGGGTTTTTAGAAATAAAAAAAGATGAAAAGGGATTTGTGATTAAAAATAAAGCAAGATTGGTTGCTCAAAGGTACACACAAGAAGAAGAGATTAACTATGATGAAGTCTTTTTAAGACATAACTTTAATTAACGCTTCTCGTGCTTAACATTTCTAGATATTGATTAAAACGCTTAAAACCGATTATATCGTATCACAATACTAGGGAGCTTCATATTAAGGAGTTTCATCTTGGTATTACGTTCTGACTGAGTTGTTGGGTTTACGATTTAAAGTGCCATAGCTCCTCAAACGTTTACTGAATGACTTCTGAATTATGATGGCCCGAACAGTGATACAATAATTCCAAACTCTTCATCAAAACTCAAAACTCATAACACTAAAGTTCTAGATGTACAATCTTCCTAAGACTCAACATATTTACTATCACGTGCGGACGTGGCTGTTTACTATTATTTGCAATTTTCAACCTTCACTGTTAAGATTGTGATAAGGTTGTGAGCTTTCAATTTCAGAATATTTATTACATCTACCCTATACAGGTGAGTTCATAGCCTCGCTTTTCATCTTTTGAAAGTTTTATAAACCCGCAGGGGGATAACATGCATGTTACAAACTCTTTTAACATACTCCGTTTATCCTTATAACAATGTGGAAACTTTTCAGGCATAATAAATTCTTAACCCCAATATTTCACTCTTTTGAATACTTTATACACCTTGTGATACATGATATAAACCATGAAATGCAAGTGTTACTAATGTTATGCTATCCAGATATATTATTGCCTAAGTAGCTTCCAGTGCCATTATTTCCATATCATGAATCATTAATTACTTGCATTGTGAGTGAACGCGAATATTGTGAATAGATCTATTGGGGGTGAAATGAGCTTCCCTTATTTTATGATGATTTTTTTTTTTGTATACCCATGCTTGGTAGCCAAACGCACTAATTTTGTCTAATAGGTAACCTTGGCAGTTATCTTCTCCACGTGGACCATCTGTCCCTAACCAATATCACTAAGGTGATTTCTCTGTTCATGTATTGGATGTCATGACTTAGTGCAATAAATAATGTTCCCCATATGATTTCCCTGCAATACCATATTTCCACTATAACTTGTATTTCAACTATTACATTTCAAACCTATGAATTTCACTCAACCTTTGTGTTGACCCTTTTTATGCATGTTTATCTCAGGTAATTAAGCAACTTATAGCATGGAGTGGCATGGACATGAAGATGGCTAAAACTTGTTATCATTCACATTTTATGTTTCTAGATTTTAGGACCTGCCTTTGTAAAACTCTGATTTGAAATGAATGATAACATATCTTTTGAATAAATGTCTCTTTTGGGTCGTTTTCTATGATTATGATTGTTGTATCCATGAAGTAATACCCCAGATTAGCTTCCGCTGCTATATTGTAAAAATGGAGGTGTTACAGATTGGTATCAGCGCCATGGTTATAGAGAACAAGGTCAAAACCTTAACTATAACCACATTTCTTTTCTAGCCATTAAAGTCCTCTGTGCCATTACATTTCAGAACAAGTATGTAAATATACATATCTATTATACTATTACATAAATAACTTATGTTATTTACAACTAGGTTGTTAATAGAACGATGTCTTCTCCAACCACTTTACTTCCAAAATTGAGATGCCTTTTTCCTCAATGAATATTCTTAACTAACTTCGGTTCATCAGATTTTATTTCCCAGTTTCATTGGGAAGCAATTCTTTTAACTCTTCGGAAAACTCTAACGATAATATGATTCCACCGGTATTCTCATCTTTCTACAATAATACTTATTTGAAGGACGTACAAGCAATTTATGCTAAGGAATTACCTATTTCATCACCAGATCCTATTACTCCACCAGCTATTTTGACTCTATCTCTGATATTACCACCATCACTACTATTTAATCCTCGATATTTCTTTATTCCTGAAGAAATATTACTACCTAGAAAGCAAATCCATTCTCCATATTCTTCCTTCAACAAACGTTATCTAATTTATCCCGGAAATCAAACTGTGATTGTATCATCATCTTCTCAGATTTATACTCCTACCCCAACTCAGAAATTGCAATAGGAAAATGTCCCAATTAAGATGTATCTGAAACATCATGAGGACAAATAAGAAGATATTTTGAATTACTTAATGAACTCAACTCAACCACATCGAGAAAATGGAGGAAGGACGTATTGATAGAATGATCATACGAAGGAATAGTGACGAACTAAAGACCAAACTCAAGAAAATCCGTACTCAGATTATCAAACTTCAAAAGAAGCAGTTAGGGCAAAAGGATAAGATTGCCTTTGCTTACTACAGAATTTCCGATCTTGAACAAATCATTGAGAAAATCCAAGCTCGTCACCAAACAGATCAGGAGGATCTTTAGGATGTCATCTACCGGCTCAGAAACCAAGAAACTCCAGAATAGTTATAGCTTTATCCTAGCCATGGGATGTGTGGTATAAATAAAAACGCTTGTCAAATCTTGACTACGTACAGTAAGAAGGCAAGTTATTTATAAAGGCAATCCCGTTTCGTATCTTATTGTTTCCAACTTATCGCTCTTTCATCATCATTTCCACTAATTGCATCATTATCTCCGTCTTCATGAATCATACCATAACCCCTAAGCGCTTAAAATTCAAAAATAAGCATTTCTCTTTAAGCATTTTAAGCATCACATTTTCTTTTAAATATTACCTTTCTAAACTTGTGATGTCATTCTTACTACATGTTCTCTTATGTTGATAGAATGCCTCCCAAAAGGACATCAACATCCGAAACACCAGCCATAACTTTGGATGCCATCCGGCAACTGATTGCTGATTTTACTGCAGCCTTGGAAGCACAGACTGCTGCCATGGCAAGTGCTAGTAATCCCAACAGGAACACCAATCTTACTGGAACTCCTGCAGTGAAAACGGGAAACTACAAAGAGTTTATCAGCTGTCAACCTTTCTACTTTAATGGTACGGAAGGAGATATAGGCCATAATTCGCTGGTTTGAACGAACCAATCAGTATTCTCCCGAAGCAGATGTGCTAGAGAAAATAAAGGTAACATTTGCTATGGTTCTTTAACTAAAGATGCCCTTGTTCCTGGTGGAATGCATATGCCCAACCTATGGGAATAGAGCAAGCTAATCAAATCACCTGGACTGAGTTAAAAAGGCTTCTGACAAACAAGTATTGTCCTCGAACTGAGATCAAGAAAATGGAAGATGAATTTTATGGTCTGACTGTAAATGGAAGTGATCTCAAGACTTATATTAGAAGATTCCAGGAATTAGCCGTTTTATGCCCGAATATGGTACCAAACACCGAGAAACTTATGGAAGCTTTCATCGGGGGACTGCCGCAAAGCATTGAAGGAAACGTTACTGCTTCAAAACCTCAGACTCTGGAAGAAGCCACCAACATAGCTCACAGGCTAATGGACCAAATAATAAAGCGTAATTCTGTGCAAGAAACCAATGATCACAAATGAAAGTTTGATGATAGAAGGAACACCACCAACAACAACAACTATCCCAATAACAACAACTATTCCAATAATCGTGACAAAGACAACTACCCCAATGATCGCAACAATAATAACCACTCCAACAATCACATTAACAAAAATAACTACCCAGATAACCGTAACAATAACAACCGCAACAATGATCACCATCCGCAGCAAAATGGAAGACAGGAAATCTTCAAGGCTAATGGAAACCGTGGATATAATGGACCTCATCCCCTTTGTAGGAAATGTACTCTACATCACACAGGATCGTGCACCGTCAGGTGTCAGAATTGCCACAAAGTAGGCCATCAGACTAGAAACTGTAGGAACTAAGAACTTTTGTTTCCAAACATCACTCTATCTCTCAACCAAATCTCGAGACATGTAACATAAGTATCAACTCTTTTAGAGTTTCATATGTAAAGTTATCCATGAATTAATAAAGTGATAATTCCGTTACATCTTGTTATCTGGTGGTATCAAAACTCGTCAATTCTATCATGTTCAACTCTGAATACTCTCCTCATACCTTTGAAACATAAATTATCATCCTCGATTATATGGGCGTCAGTACAATCAACATCTCAATATTATCTAACAATTCATGATCATATCATTTTCTACACATTACCATATCGTGTTTTTATGCTTAGGTAAGACGATTTATGATCATCTTATTGAAATGAATTAGGTCACTTCTTCATTTGAATAAGGAAATTATAAATCTCCGAACTATGAATTTATAAATTCTCAGTTACAAGGAGTTGAACGCTTCTTTTTGTAAGTGACAAATTATAAATAAGTAGGCTTAAGTATATAACATACGTACAAACAAGTTTCTTTCAATTCGTTTGTACAAACAATTCCTTAATCATTATCATTATTACCTTCATTATCATTATTACCTTCATTACCTTCATCGTCTGTTCATTTCAAAATCTGTATCTCACGTGATTAGCAACTCTCTTACAATCATTCCTTGACATCACTCATGATCTCCGTATTCTAAAATTCTCTGTTATATTCTGCAACATAATAACAAGGAAACACACAAGAATCTATACAATGCCAAATGATTTCAATACCACTAGGTATGGTAATATTTGACCAAGAACTTGTGATAGCATTCTTATTCGATGTTGACTTTTAAAGGTTAATGAATAACGATTCTTTACGATCATAGTAGCGCAGCAGAAGCATGGTAGGCCCATGACCCACAGGTTCCGTAAATCGAAGTATTTCACCCAGGTTCTATCAGGATCTGAAGAAATTCTATTGGCTGTCATCAAGAGGTGTGATCTTGAAAATAAGTAGACGTGTGAAAGGAGGTAATTATAATTATGGTGCGCAACATAATTATAAATGCATCACACACGTGGACTTGTGACCTTGATTAGCCTAACATAAAGATCAAATTCATGCCTAGTACCTACATCTATATCACTATAACTTTCAATTAAATCTCGGGTGGAGACTATAACAACCCAAGAATTTTCATCAACCTATTTTACTATGATCACAATTATACGGGGAAATTTTTCGCTTTATTACATTACTTGCATTGTCAATATCTTAGTATGTCATGTAACTTACATAACTAAAGTAGACGAGCTCACGCAACCTATCTATGGCAATCCTGTCTTCATATATGTCAAGAAAATATCATAAAATGTCAAGTCAATATCTTAATATCCTTATTACAAAGTACATTATTCCTATAATGTACCATTCGCAACGTTATATCAAAACGGGCTTTAAACCGTTACCGTATGCCTCTAAACCCTAAATTCATGAAAGATTAACATCTAAAGTGAATGCACAAACTACTAAAGCATATGTACAAGTAATATAACATCTCATTTGAAATATAAACTCCCTCCAAGTCAAAGTAACAAATCCATAAAAGCACAATTGTACAATTTATTAAGCATGACTATAAAAAGCGTTTTCACCTCTGTTTTCATTCAGTTTCTTCACCACCACACCTTGTGACAAGCTACTACACTCAATGTACAATGTGTAAACCTAAGCTTTCATATACATTTTTACACTCAAAACCCTAATTCAAAAGTCAGAAACCCTAACCCGAGCAAAATACTAAACCATGACCCGTTTCTTCGTTTTTATCCATTGTAAACCTAAACCAATACTCAAATAAGTTGTAATAACTTAATTTACAACATTCTAAATCATATACAATCATCATTTCATCATTTTACTTCAACTATATGCAAATTGAATCCAAGAAACCCTAATTATGCCCTAATTGGAACTTTGGACCCGTTTACTCATTTTCGCCCAATTTAAACCCGAACCACCTATCAATTCTTGTTATTAATCCTTAATACAATCCTTACAAACATTAATGATCAAATTTACATGAATTACAAGCTTGAAAACCCTAAATAAGCCCTAATGAACCCGAAACCTAGTTTCTTTCATTTTGACCCATTTTAACTAATCTTTTTGCAAACAAGAACCTCAATGACTAAGCACCTTCTCTCAAAGCTGCTTACAACACCTCCTTTGAATCTTGAGACCACTAAATAGCCACGTCTCCTCCTTGTGGCCATTTTTTCTAGCCGAACACCCAAACACACCCTAAAAACCTTCACCTTGCTTACCTAGCGCTCCATAGCCCCTAATACTCCATCATCTAGCTTCTCCCTCATCACCCCCCCCCCCAACCCCCCCCCCCCCCCCCCCCCCCCCCCCCCCCCCCCCCCCCCCCCCCCCCCCCCCCCCCCCCCCCCCCCCCCCCCCCCCCCCCCCCCCCCGCCCTAAGCCCTTACACACGTCCCATATCAGATCATAAGCATACCTTGGCCTTTAAGGGTCATTTGACTATAAATAGGACCATAAACTCTTCATTTCTACTCATCCCCCACTTCCTCCTCTATAACCCATCATAGCAGCAATCCTTTGCTCAATATGAATTATAATAGATCCTAAGAAGTCCCAAGAATATAAGTGAAGCAAAAGAAACCAAGAAAAGAAGCCCGGAGTCGTTATCTAAGGCGTACGAAGCTAAAAGCCCATTCAACCCTTTCTAAGCTATACGCTCAAACCCAGGTCTAAATTTCTACTTTCGCTCCTACACTTTTATAAATGTTCATATGACCTAAATAACTCTTGTTAAAAGTTTCTAACTGCAATCCATGCTCATAATCCGTTTGATCCAAAACCGTACACCCGAAACCCCTAAATTTTATGTTTTGCTGAAAACTAAATTTTTATAATGGTTAAATATAGTTATAAGTCTATCCTACGCATGCTTATCTAATGTTAAAATAACCCACTTTATTGATTAATAAGAAATTGATCCTTAAAACCCCATATTTTTACGTTTTTGAAACCCTAATTTGACCTGTTTTGCTTCCTAGCTTAACGAATCGTTATTCTAAACTTTCGTTGCGTTAAATCTTCATATTTTAGTTTATTATAACTTATAAATGTCTATTGAAATGTTAAAATAAGCTTGCATGGCAATTTGGACATGTTTTGTAAATATTATCCATGCAAGGGGTATATATCGTAACTTTCTGAAACTTATAACTAAAGGGGCTAAAAATGTCATTTTATCAAAGTTATAACTATAAGGGTCTATTATGTCACTTTACAAAGTACAAGGTTTACTTGGTATATCTTTTAAACTTGAAGGACCAAACTCGTTAAAGTGCATAACCCTAAGGGAAATTTGCCACTTTTCAAACTCAATGGACTTAAATGTAACATTTTTGAGAAACGTATAAAATCATGATAAAACCTTATAAGAAAACAGTAACTTTAATTAACGCTCTCGTGCTTAACATTTTCCAAATAATGATTAAATGCATAAAACCGATTATATCAATCACAATACTAGGGAGTTTTATAATAAGGAGTTTCATCTTTGGTATTACGTCTGACTGAGTTGTTGGGTTTGCGATTTAAAGTGCCCTAGCTCCTCAAACGTTTACTGGATGAATTAGAATATGATGGCCTAACAGTGAAAACAATAATTCCAAACTCTTCAATCAACTCATACCTCTTCAAACTAAAGTCAAGAGTACAATCTTCCTAAGACTCAACATATTTAACTCACGTTGCGTGACAGTGGCTGTTTTACTATCCATTTGCTATATCAACCTTCCACAGTTAAGATTGTGAAAAGGTCGTGAGCTTACATTTCAGAATATATTATTACATCTGCCTATCAATTGAGTTCATAGCCTCGCTTTTTAATCTCTTTAATGTTTTATAAACCCGCGAGGGGGATATATGCTTGTTACAAACTCTTTTACATACTCGTATAATCTTTTTTTTTTATAACAATGATGATTTACTTTTCAAAGGCTTAATAAATTCTTAACCCCCATATTCAATCTTTTGAGACTTAATAAACCTGTGATACATGATATAAACCCATGAATGCAAGTGTTTTCTAAATTATGCTATCCAGATAAATATTTGCCTAAGTAGCTATCCAGTGCCATTATTTACAAATCAAGAATCATTAACTACTTGCATGCGAGTGAACCGAATATTGTGAAAATATCTATTTGGGTGATGGCTCCCCGTTGTATTACCATGCTTGGGGTAGCCCAACGCACTATAAATTGTCCTAATAGGTAACCTTGCAAGATATCTTTTCCATCGGGGACATCTGTCCCTAACCAATATCACTAACGGTGAATTTCCCTGTTAATGTATTGATGTCATGAGCTTAGATGCAATAAATAAGATGATCCCCATGATGATATGTCCTGCAATACCAGTATTTCACTATAACTTCTATTAACTATTAACATTTCAAACCTATGAATATCACTCAACCTTTGTGTTGCCCTTTTTATGCCCTAGGTTATCTCAGGTAATTGAGCAACTTATAGCACGGAGTGGCATTTGAACATGAAGATGGCTAAAACTTGTTATCATTCACATTTTATGTTTCTAGATTTTAGGACCTGCCTTTGTAAAACTCTGATTTGAAATGAATGATAACATATCTTTTGAATAAATGTCTCTTTTGGTGTTTCTATGATTATGATTGTTGTATCCATGAAGTAAACCCATATTAGCTTCCCGATGCTATATTGTAAAAATGGAGGTTTATACATATTGGTATCAGCGCCATGGTTATAGAGAACAAGGTCAAAACCATAATATAACCCATTCATATCTAGCCATTAAAGTCCCTCTGTGCCATTACATATCAGAAAAGTATGTAAATATACAAATCTTAATATACTATTACATAAATACATTATGGTTATTACAACTATGATTTTTAATAGAACCTTGTCTTCTCCCAACCACTCTACTTCCGATATTGAGGATGCTTTTTCCTCTATGAATATTCTTAACTATACTTCGGTCTCATCAGATTATTTCCCAGTTTCATTGGGAAGCAATTCTTTTAACTCTTCGAAAAACTCTAACGATAATATGATTCCACCGGTATTCTCATCTTTCTACAATAATACTTATTTGAAGGACGTACAAGCAATTTATGCTAAGGAATTACCTATTTCATCACCAGATCCTATTACTCCACCAGCTATTTTGACTCTATCTCCGATATTACCACCATCACTACTATTTAATCCTCGATATTTCTTTATTCCTGAAGAACTATTACCACCTAAGAAGCGAATCCATTCCCCATCTTCTTCCTCAACTACGTTATCTAATTTTCGGAATCAAACCTGTGATTTGGTATCACCATCTTCCTCAGTTTATACTGCCTAACCAACCTCATATATTGAAATAGGAAAATGTCCAATTAAGATGGTATCTAAATACTACATGAGGGACAAATCGAAGATATTTTGAATTACTATATGAACTCTATCTTTACCCATTGAGAAATGGAGGAAGGAACAGTGTATTGATAGAATGATCATACGAAGAAATAGTCACAAACTAAAGACCAAACTCAAGAAATCCGTACTCAGATTATCAAACTTCAAAAGAAACGGTTAGGGCAAAAGGATAAGATTGCCTTTGCTCACTACAGAATTTCCGATCTTGAATAAATCATTGAGAAAACCCAATCTTATCACTAAACAAATCAGGAAGATCTTTAGGATGTCATCTACCAGCTAAAAATCATCAAACCTCTTTAGAAATATTATAGCTTTATCCAGCCATGGGAATGTGTGGATAAATAAAAAAAAACGCTTGTCAAATCTTGACATGTACAGTAAGAAGTCAAGTTAATTATAAAGGCAATCCCGTTTCGTATCTTATTGTTTCCAACTTATCGCTCTTTCATCATCATTTCCACTAATTGCATCATTATGCCTGTTTATCTCAGGTAATTGAGCAACTTATAGCATGGAGTGGCATGGACATGAAGATGGCTAAAACTTGTTATCATTCACATTTTTAATGTTTCTAGATTTTTGAGGACATGCCTTTGTATAACTCTGATTTGAAATGAATGATAACAATCTTTTGAATAAACGCTCTTTTGTTCGTTATCAATGATATGATTGTTGTATCCATGAAGTAATACCCCAGATTAGCTTCCGCTGCTATATCGTAAAAATGGGGGTGTTACATTGCCAATCCTAGATATAAGTTCTAAACAAACTAGAGCTATAAAAGATCCAAGAACTATCACATGTTTTAGTTCTATCAATTTTGATAGCGGTTTGTCACAGAAAAACCACGTTTTGAAAACCAAATTTCCTAAAAAAAATTCGACCTTACCGTGAAGTTCAAGTAGGATTAAAGACCCTTTAAAAAAGACAAAAAACACATCCCCTGTAAAAGACAAAAAAGGGAGCGTCCAAGCCTGGGTGGCCCCCTTAAATATAAGGGGACCGGCATATGAATGAAAGGGACCGGCATATGAATTAAGGGGGCCGGCCAGACAAAAACTCTCCCTAACTTGCCTATAAATACCTGTTCCCCACTGATTTTCTAACCTTTTGCACCTTTTCTTTCTGTCCCAAATCAGTTTATACATCTCACACATATTCTAAAAACCTTTGATCATGTAATCATAAGCATTTGTTTCCAAGTGATTCAAGCTTATTCCTCCAAGTGCAAGAGAAGAACTCTCGTTATCATCAAGATACGAAGTTATGTAGTTTAGTTAGTGCATTCGTGACATGTCTTACATTCACAATGTATAGATCGAGTCCATGTATTCCAAACTTGTGTAATAGTTAGATCATGGTGATCATGGTGTGTATAGTTGTTAGATCGTGGTGATCATAGGAAGTATAGTTAGATCGGGGTGATCTTAGTAAGTAGTGTTAGATTGGTGTGATCGTAGTAGTGTCTAGGTGAAGTAAAGTTGTGAATCGTAGTGAAGAAGTTGTGAATCGTAGTGAAGAAGTAGTGAAGTGAAGTTGTGAAGTGAAGTGAAGTCGTGAAGTGAAGTGAAGTTGTGTGGTGAAGAGAAGTTGTGAATTGTTGTGAAGTAGTGTGGTTAGTTGTGATAGATTGGTTCTAGCTAGGATTAGAACTCGACATTTGGCTTAGTGTCGGAAATCGGTGTAAGCTTAGTTGTGTTCGGTTTTCTCCGCCTAAAGGGAGCTTGTTGACTAGTGAAGTAACTCTCGAGTTGGGTACTCGGGGAGTGGAGTAGGGCGAAGAGGTGCTTCGTGACCGAACCACTATAAATCATCGCGTCCGGTTTGCACTTTCTTTTACTTTTCGCTTTACATCTTTATTTACCTTATCGCCTTACATTTATATTTGCATTAGATCTATATGTGTGTTGATTGTTGCTTATATTGTTTGGATGATGATTGTGTCATAGATAGAAGTTAACATTGTGATTGTGCTTATATTGCTATGACATGTTCTAGTGGATATAGATGTATTATTCACACTTATCATATTGCATCTAACTTGATGGATAATTTGATACGAAATATTTTAAGTTTTTAAATGGAAACGTATTCACCCCCAATCTACGATTTCCACAATTGGTATTCTACGATTTCCACAATTGGTATCAGAGTCACGTCGCTCTAATTTTCAAAACAAATGGTTTTAAAAATTGAGTACGATCCATGTATCAAATTACCCATGAAAGGGGATTAAATATGAAAAGTGTTTTGTTGCTTAACTTGTATTAGTTTTGTTGTTAAATACACTAATTATACTAGCTCGAGGTAAAAAATAATGCTTAAAATAAGTGTTATATGTTCGGTATCAAGTTTAAAAAGTTGTACACCTTTTTGCAAAGTCAGTAAACAATTTTGTACAAAAATAGCAAATCTAAGTGTCAGATGGCCGCCCCCCTTAATGTGTATGGCCGGCCCCCTTATATTTAAGGGGACCACCTGTCTGATTCGGTAGATTTATAGAAACTTTGAAAATTCATATAAAATCAACCATAAGTCCGTAGAAGTTGTGCCACCCGCCATTTTAAAGATAATTGAGTCTACTTTCATATAAGAACACTTACAAGTATTAAAAATAAACCTAAGTTGGTCAAAAATACAAAATACTACTTATTGTCCCAAACGTTGAGTTTTGTTTTAACGTAAAACTTGTATTTTATCTTTTTCCTTTTGAGTCGGACATTTCTAGTCGGTATATCTTTTAAAAATGGTGTAATTGACTTTTCAAAAATATTAAAATTGGTTAATTTTTGAAATGGGGAAGAAACTAATTCGTTTTCAAACAAAACCAAGCTAAGTATACATTGTTGTATCTAATACAAAAAATGACGACAAATACTCTTATGTGTTATGCTATGTGATTATGTGCACTTCTTCGTGTCTTAATTTTGTTGCTATTTGAAATTTAGCTAATTGAATATCCAAGCACATGTGCCATGTACACTATTCGTTTGTAGCTAGTTTTTCAGATTATGCCTAACTAGAACTTATGCTAGATTTCTTATACTAAGTCCAACCTACCTATGTCATCCTATCTTCATATATGTCAAGCAAAGATCACAATTATGTCAAGTCACAGAATACATCAATCCTTTATACAAAGTTACATTTATTCCTATAAAGGTAACATTCGCAACGATATACAAACGCGGCTTTTTTTAACTGTATATCGTATACCTAGCGAGCACCACCCGAATTCCATGAAGATATATATCTAAAAGTGAATTAACAAGCTACAAGCATATGACAAGTAATATAACACTTCATTTGAGAAATAAAACTCCCTACAACCAATGTACAAGCTTCAAAGCACAATATACAAGTCATTACTGTAATATCTAAAATAGCGTTTTACCTCCTTTTAACCTTTAAATTTCTCATCACCACACACTTTTGACAAGCTAATAACTCAATATACAATGTGTATAACCTAATTATTCTATCAATAAACTCTCATACACATTTATCACAATCACAACCCTAAAACAAAAGTCGAAACCCTAACCCGAGCAAAATACTAAACCATGACCTGTTTCTTCGTTTTTATCCATTATAAACCCAAACCAACACTCAAATAAGTTGTAATAACTTAATTTGCGCAACATTCTCCAATCATGATACAATTATCATTTCTTCAAATTTTTCAGATCAAGCTATATGCAAATTGAATCCAATAAACTTATTGCGTGCCTAATTGGAACTTTGGACCCGTTACTCTTTTTTGCCCCGTTTTAAACCCAAACCACCTATCATTCTTATTATTTAATCCTTAATACAATCCATTAAAAACAGTAATCCTCAATCACTTACTAATCAACTGTAACATGAATTACAAGCTTGAAAACCCTTACAAAAGAGGCCACTAATGAGCGCCCGAAACCTAGTTCTTTCATTTTGACCCATTTTAAGCTTTCTTTTTGAAAATTAGCACCTCCATGACAAGAACCTCACCTTCCTAAGCAGCTTACACACCTTCTACAACAAATATCTTCATCATTTATAGTTTAAAATTTGCACATGTCTCTTGTCTCTATTCGTTTAAGCCGCGACACAAATGGACCCAACCCACACCACAAACCCTACTTCTAGCTCAAACCACACATCATCAAGGCTTCTCCTCATCACCGCTATAAAGACGTTATACATGTTCTAACTGAGTAACAAAGTGGTGCGCCTTGGCCTCAAGTTCCAAGAAATACTATAATAAAAGGGGCAATAAACTACATCATTCAGATCGCTCATCCCCCATCTCCTCCTCTTATAACCCATACTACACGCGGCAATAATTTTCCAATACGTGAATTCTAATAGATCCTAAGAAGTCCCAAATAACAGAAGTGGAAAAGCAAAAGAAAATCAAGAAGCGAAGAAGCCCGCGAGCGTTTTCTAGGCTACGAAGCTAAAAGTCCCAATTTCGACTGTTTTCCAAGCTTAAGCTCAACCCAGGTTCTATCATCTCATACCTGCTACTATCACACTTATAATGTTCATATGATCCGTAAATAACGTCTTGTTAAATTTCATAAACATCAATTCATGCTCTATTTTCCGATTTGATCCAAAACTGTACACCCAAAACCCTAATTTTTGCATTTTTTTCTTAAAAACAAAATGTTATAATGGTTTAAATGATGTTAATAATCAATACTAGCAATACTAACTAATGTTTAAAATAACCACCTTTATTGATTATTGAAGGAATAGTGCATCTTAAAAACCCGCGCATTTTTCATTTTGAAACCCTAATCGAGCCGTGTTTGCTTCACTAGAGCTTAACGAAATTGGTTTTATTTTTAAACTTGCCGTTTGCGTTAAATCTTCATATTTAGTTTATTTATAACTTATAATGTCTATGTAGAGCATCGTTTAAAAGAAGCTTGCATGGCAATTTGGACACTTTTTTGCAAATATTATCCATGCAGAGGTGTATAATCGTAATCTTTCCAGAAACTTATAACTAAAAGGGAACTAAAAATGAGTCGTTTTATCAAAGTTAGTAACTACAGAGGGTAATATTATTCACTTTCCAAAGTACAAGGTTACACACTTGTATATCTTTTAAAAGTCAAAGGACCCACGAACACGTAAAAGTGCAAAATCCAAGGGTAATATTCGCCCACTTTTCAAACATGCGAGGTCTAAAATTGTAACATTATGGAAAAAGTATAAAATCATGTTTAAACCCTTACAAGACATAACTTTAATTAACGCTTGTCGTGCTTAACATTTCCAGATATAGAATAAAACGCTTAAAACTACTTACGTTATAACCATAATATCATTCATCATTAATGTGCCTTTAGAAATCATGTTCGGATCTCTATTGTACCACAATACTAAGGAGCTTCATATTAAGGGGTTTCACATAGCTTGTAAGACGTTCTGACTGAGTTGTTGGTTTTACGTGCGTTTAATGTTCCCTAGCTCCTCAAACGTTTACTGAGATGTACTTCTGAATTATGATGGCCCGCAACACGGAGATACAGATAATTCCAAACCACCACCTCACCCCCCCCCCCCCCCCCCCCGCCCCCCCCCAACCCCGCCAATCTTTCAATCAAATTCATAACTCTTAGAACCAAAGTTCTAAAGTACAATCTTCCTAAGACTCAACATATTTACTCAGGTTGCGTGACGTGGCTGTTTATTATCATTTTTCTATATTAACATTCCCCGATAAGATTGTGATAAGGTCGTCCGGTTTCATAAATTTATTGCATCTACCTATCAGGTGAGATTCATAGCCTCGCTTTTACTTATTTACATGCTTTATAAACCCGCGAGGGGGATACATGCTTGATTACAAACTCTTTTATATACTCATTTATCTTATAACAATGTGATAACTTTTCAAAGACTTGGTGAGATTCATAACCTCGCATTTACCTATTTACATGTTTTATAAACCTGCGAGGGGGATACATGCTTGTTACAAACTCTTTTACATACTCGTTTATCTTATAACAATGTGATTACTTTTCAAGGACTTAGTGAGATTCATAACCTCGCCTTTACTCATTTACATGTTTTATAAACCCGCGAGTGGGATACATGTTTGTTACAACTCTTTTATCATACTCGTTTACTATAACAATGTGATTACTTTTCAAAGACTTAGTGAGTTCATAGCCTCACATTTCAATCTTTTCATAAACCCGTGAGGGGGATACCTGCTATAAATTACGAATACAAGTGTTTTCCAAATTACATGTTATCCTGACATATCATACAATTGGCTGAGTAAGATTATCTTATCCTACAAGTCCATTAAAATTTGACTTTAAGTATAAATTGACTTTGGATATTAATGTGTCATATTATAAATCCTACAAGTCAATTAAATTTGACTTCAAAGACGTTAAAATTGACTTTTGGATGATAATGTGTTAGTGTCATAAATCCTACAAGTCGTTAAATCTGACTTCAAGTCATTAAATTGACTTTGGGATGTTAATATGTTGCATTCACTTTAGATGTTAATCTTTCATGAATTTAGGGTTTAGAGGCATACGGTAACGGTTTAAAGCCCGTTTTGATAAAACGTTGCGAATGGTACATTATAGGAATAATGTACTTTGTAATAAGGATATTAAGATATTGACTTGACATTTTATGATATTTGCTTGACATATATGAAGACAGGATTGCCATAGATAGGTTGTGTGAGCTCGTCTACTTTAGTTATGTAAGTTACATGACATACTAAGATATTGACAATGCAAGTAATGTAATAAAGCGAAAAATTTCCCTGTATAATTGTGATCATAGTAAAATAGGTTGATGAAAATTCTTGGGTTGTTATAGTACCCCTGATTGTTCCCAGTATTAAAATATAACTTTCTCTTCTGTTCAGCTTGCCTTTCAGTAATAGTGATGAGTTTTTGGTCCATCTGATCATTGGCAAACTCAACTGCCTCCTCCATTGTCTGGGACCGATATGACATCACATTTCCCCGGATCATATCAGGGAGTCAACCAACATATTTATCAACTTCATCTGATTCCTCGGGAAACATACGTCCACACATTAGTGCAAGCTCTTAGAAACACAGAGTATAACTCGTGATGTCAGTACCCTTCACCTTTAGGTTCTAAAGCTTAATCTCCAACTTCTTGATTTCACCCCTTGGGCAGTATTTGACTGTCATCATCTTCTTCAATGTATTCTAGTCCATGGCATAAGCAACATCTTGAGTAACAACCTTCATGTGGGAGTTCCACCATGTAAGGGCATTTCCAACGAAAGTGCAAGTAGCGAACTTAACTTGTTTCTCCACAACACAGTTGCTTATGTAGAATACCGATTCCATCTTTTCAAACCATTGGGCCAACACAACTACCCCTTTAGTGCCCTTGAAAGTAAGTGGATGACAATTCAGAAAATCCTTGTATGTACACTCACGCGGAGTGCGTGTGGTTCATCTGATTCTAGTGCCAGAATTATGGCTCCCATCGCCATGACCATTAGTGCTATTTCGAAGAGTTTCATGATTAGCAAGTACCGCAGACACTCTTGTTTTGATTAGCTATTTAACAGCAGCAGCTGTCAAAGGGGTAGCAGCTGCAGCAGCAGCCCTTACAGCAGTAGTAGCAGTAGCCTTGCAGTAGCAGAGGATCTTCTTGGCGGCATATTGTTCTAATCACAACAATATAAAACACGTGAGTATTTATAAACATCACAACATGACATGGGTACAACATATATATAACAAGATCACATCACACAGTGATTATATAACATGACTGGGATCACAACACATAACAGAATTGAGATCGACATGACATAATACAACATATCATATATAACTAGAAAACATACATGATTGTCTGATACAAGAAATGAAAATACAAGTCCTACTGCCGTGCTAGCTGGGCATAAAACCCATAATACTTTGTCGGCTATAAATGATAGCTATGAACATGAAAGTAAACCTAGGCACTACTACTAGTGCCCTCAGGAGCATCCGTACAAGCCTGATCTCTAGCCTGAAGTGCTCGAATCTCGCCTAGATCCGTCGCCAAATGTCCCTGCAGTGATGAAACCTGTGCAGTCAGGGCCGCTATCAATGAATCATGCGCATCGATACGGTGATCCTACATCCAAGCGTGGGTCTTGTATCCCTGAAGCTCATAATGGACAGCCGAACTGAGTCCCATAGAGTGTGCCCAAGCCTCTCGGGAGACTAGAGCCTCCTGATCTAACACTCGTGCAGTCTCATAGTGGTACTGCCTATCATCGATTAATGCCTCAACACTCTGAAATATCTAAGTCTGCCTATCCTGGGCATCCTCGATCACAGCATAAATGTCCTGAGTGTCCTGCTCCTGCACCGCAGTGAGCTCGGTGACCCTAGTTTTGACCCCTTCAAGGGTCACCAGTTCTATCTCCTCGACAACCTCTTTTGGTTCTACCCAAGTGTCTCTAATCCCATAGCCGACCTCCTCGGCCGTCTAACGTCTGGTTTCGGCATCCAGAGTGCCGATAAACCCATAGTCTATCCCATAACCTCCAGCAGGTATAGGAGCAGCAGTCGAACTCTCCCCTACCTCATACCTCGATGTGAGAGTAGTCAGCCTCGGGAGTGTCCTCCCTACGACCGACTAGTAGTGGTATGAACAGTGAGGCTGGTAGTGGTGGTAGTGGTGATGATGGTAATGGTAATTATGTGGGTACATGTGGTGGTAAATATAGTGATGATGGTGGAGGTGGTAATGGTGGTGATGGATGTGGGGGTGCAGCTAAACACCTAGCAAGATGTTCCTCTACAGAGGGTGGTGATAGTGATATGAGTGGTGATGGTGGTGGTGGTGGTAAGGCAAGAAGTCTCTCGACCTCCTCCTCTGATGGAAAAGGCATAGGTGCCTCGGGTCGGATAGATATCCTAGCAGTGGTATGACATGCCGGTGGTGATGGTGGTGTAGCTGCAGACTCATCGGTCTCAAACGGCTTTGTCTCCTCAGAAGAGGGGACATGGTCAATAACTGGTGCAACAACAAAGTTGGTCGGAGCCAAATGCTCATCCTCCTCCTCCTCTGAAGCCTCCTCTTCCTCCTCGTTATCATCAGAGGAGTCATCATCATCGCCGTCACATCTATCAGTTGGATAGTCTATTGTACCATCCTTAGAGTCCTCCTCGGGATCCTCCTTAAGATCCGAGTCAGCAACGTAGCTTGGAGATAAGGCTATAGGTGAATCAACAACAGTATAAGGCTCATCCTCTACGGGAACCTCCTCATCAGATGGGGCCAAGTACTTGGGGTACTCTGGTCCTGACACGTAATCTGGCGAGAGCGGTGCCTGCTCTGGCTCCTCAGGGCCAGGCACATAGTTCGGTGATGTCGGTGGAGCCTCCGGTGAGTCGGGCTCCTGGAGTCTGAAGAAGTCCATAGCCTAAGCTAGCGGGTCTCCATGCGATGATATAGATGTATATGTAACCTCGGATGATGCCGAATCCGATGACATGACTGTATCTGTAACACTCAAACAGAGTTTACATTAGTACATATATAAGACCAATAATAATATACTTAATATATTATAAATACGTATGAGAACCATGCAACATCTAGTATACCAAACTAATGCAACAAGTAACGTATGAATGAATGTCCTATAAAAATCCCTTTTTTATGATGCAATGTTTGAAAACGGTTATAGTCAAAGTAAAAACATTTGACCTAGTTCTCTAAAACCTTGGCTCTAGATACCAATCTATAACACCCCCAAATTTAGGTCGCAGCGGAATAATGTGTCCGGGAGAGTTACATTATAGATCAATAGCACAAGATATGAGAACGACCTCTAAAAGAGTCGTTTAAAATACAATACATTAGATTTATTAAAATTGTTTAATACAAAGCACAACGGCTTAAATAGTTCAACACTTGATAACAAAGATTTTAGATTATAACAATATCCCAACATGTAATGACTCCAAATCTCTAATGCATGACTCCCAAAAGACTATCCCAATGTATCCTTAGCACCTCGTGCCTCATTGACTTGAGAAAAATATGCTTAAAAATGTCAACATAAAGTTGGTGAATTCATAGGTTTATGTAAATGTAATGTAGGACCGTAAGATTTTCAAATGTATGATAATGCAACATATGCAAACATCATAAATATAATTACGTTTCCCTAAGCTCATGACACCGAAGCTCGACATGTATGAATTGCAATAAAAATTGCCTACATTGCTCGTGATGATGTTCTAACCCGCAACATCCGAATCTGACATGGTATACATCCGTTGGTTCACTCCATGACACCAGTGAGAGCTACTCACCCGGATGGGGATGTCAACCCCAAATAGATCTATTTATAACATTCGCGCTCACACAAAGTAATTGACAGTTCATGATAATGGGCTCACAGGGTTATCGCTACTTAGGCAAACACGTAATCAAGATAAAATGTACACTTATGTCCAATTTGTAAAACAAAGCATGTTTCTCACCCCAAAAGTTGTAAATCATTGATATAGTAAAACATGGGGCTATGAACTCACCTTGGTGAATAAACGAATAAATCAAATGAGTGAATCGACAGCGAATGATCCGAATGCAACCTTATAAACATAGGTCTTTTGTATACTATGCACTTTGATAACCAATGCCATTTACACATTCTATTTTTTTTTTTTTTTGATAATATAGTTACATCACACCTAAAAGTGTTTGTTTAATTTATTAATTTAAACATATTTGAATTGACTTGTAAAAATAAATGTTATGAATCCGTATTTGGAAAATGTTACATTGTCCAACAGGTATTCGTTTATGAAAAATGTAATTGTTTTATAACTTTAGATACTTTACTATTAATAACTTTATATTAAATTAGGTTTAATGAATTTCACAAAACTTTAGTGCAAAGTATAAAAATAGTGCATAAGGTTTTATAAAACCTATATATCTTTTTCGTTTCAATTCCGTTTTGCATATTTTTTATATATGTGGTTTCGTATTTGAATGTTATATTAAAATATCATATTAGTAAATATTAAGTTACTAATGAACAGTAACATTTAATCAATTTAATAAATTATATAAATCTACTTTTATATAATTAATTGTTGTAATATTAAAAATGTCGTAATTTATTCATTTTACCTCCGTTTAATACGTTCTTTATATGTATGGTTTCGTATTTGAAAAATCTAATACCATTACCATGTATTTATGTAGTATTTTTATGTTTAAGTGAACAGTAACAATATGTATATATTTATAAAAATGTTTTTTATAAATATTAATTGTTAAAATCGTATAAAAACCATATCTCATTCGTTTTAATTCGGTTTTTAGTGATTCTTTCGCCCACGTCTTTGTAATTAAAAGCTATATCCAACAAAAATAATTCCCATCAGCCCACTGTTAAGAACAGTAGCCTATTTTATAACACTTCTTTTATAAAAATACTTTTTATTGTAAAGTGGTAAATGGCGTATCTTCTTCATTTCAAATTCATTTTTAACGTACCTTACAGTTTTGAAATCCTCATAAGTTGTATTTCATCAGAAAAATAAGTTTCCATTTTTATCAGATTCCTAATATTGGAGTTTTTATAAAAATACTTCTATAAAAACACTTTTTACGTATAATCTTGTAAATACCATATCTCATTTTTATAAATTTGGATTTTCGAGTTCTTTACATGCTTAAGTCCTTTACATGATTTCCATCATATTCTGTTCATAGTGTTTAAGAAATTAGTCCACATAATTATTTATTCATAAACTTAATGAATAAACTTTTCACCATTAATTTATATACACATTTTATAAATTACCTAATACTTGTGTAAAATATGTTTATCCAATATAACATGAGTTTTAACATATATGCATATATGTTTGGAACTAGGATCCAACATGAAAACTCATTTTATAAATTTTATAAAGTTTCCTAGGTGATGATTTAACTACATACAATCATATAATACATGAAATCAACAATATTGAAAAGATTAGGGTTTTAGGTAACCTTACGAGAGTGTTGGATGAATGAAGAACAAGATCAACCCAAACAATGAAGCCCTAATTCAAAAATCCTTGGATGAAAAACCTTAATCTCCAAAGAATGAAACATTAGCTTAGAACCACTTGAATAAACCCTTATACAAACCAACCAAGCTTCCGAAATGCCTTATATACACCTACTAGAGATCATAGGATACTTAAACAAGTTTGAAAATTGAAAATGTAAGGGTGAGGGTCTGCGACTGTACCACGTGAGCAAAGGAGAAGAAAAATAAGAGAGTTGGCTAGCTTTCTTGATAATGGAGTGTATGTGTGTTCCTTACTTTATGAGTACTATTTATAGCTAAACATGCAAGGTAATACCACTCTTTGAAAGAATTAATTGGTTTTGGGTTGCTTATGGTGTATTCGGCTAGAATGGGTTCAAAAAGGAGGGACAAACCTTTAGTTTATTAGTTTAGGACATGTCTAAGACTTGTTTAATATATAGGGTGAAGAGTTTGTTGCTTCCTTATCTAACATGAGAAGATTACTAGTCATATCATGAGCTTATGGTTTATTTCTTCTCCTTGTGTGTAATCATAGGTATGGAGGGACAAGGAGGGAACAAGAATTGTTTAATAATGAGCTAGGACTAGGGAAAAGTTATGGCTTGTAAGAGATGATATGACCATACTTTCATGCTTGGTTATGGTTCCCTTATGTTCCTTGTGTTTAGTCGTGGGTTGGGAAGCAAAGAGGAGACAAAGATTGAGTTTTGATCCATTTGGTAACAAGAACTATTGTTTATGTGAGTTAGTGGATAGTTGGTGGCTCTTTTGATTTAATTTCAAGCATGAATGCATGTATATGATGAAATTTAGTTATAGCATGGAAAGGAGTAAGTATTTATGAGATTTTTGGGTATTATAGGTATTAGTGGGTAATTGTTGAAGTGTAGGTGGGTTTATGGTTTGCCATGCATGTAAAAGCCTAGTTTTTATTGCGTTACATAAACGTTTTAAGTAACCAATAAAAATAAAATGCGTAAAGTTTTAAATTATCATCCTAATAACTTTATAACACTTACTTGACGTAAACATTTAATTGTTTGACGCCCGTTTACGTTAAATGATCATTTTTAGTTTACGCAATTTAGCTTAACGGTAGAAATTAAAAGCAAACGCATAAAAGCCTAAAAATAAATAATGGAATAAATGAATTTGTAATGACCTGAAAATGCGAGATGTTACATACACCGTCATAGCTGTGATTGGTTTTGCAGATTTGGCCTTTTCTTTGAGAGCTTTGGCCATTATTTTGAGAAGATCACCAGACCAAAATATCTGCTCAGGGGTCAATTGTTTCTGAGGTGTGAAAGTCATTAAATAATTCTCTTTCGAGTAATCAGGTGGTGCCATTTTAACCTTATTTTTCACACACTCTGGGTCTTTCATTTTTTCAATCATTTGTTTCCTAGTAGTCTTAGCTATCTCTAGGGTGTCCTCTGAGTCATGAACTAAATCACGAGCATGGTTAGTCTTGACAATCTCATGACCATTATATAGAGCAGGTTGAATTTGTGTTCCTTTAGACAAATAAAAGGGATTCTTATAGCCTATTGCTACCCTATTGACTTCATCATAAAAGGACTTAGGTTTGCACAACATATGGACTGTTTGAAGAGACTGATCTTGTTTATATAGCTTATCTTTGACCTTTTCTTTTAAGTGTTTCATGTCTAGAAATTCTTCAAGGAGCTTATTTTCTTTCTGTTTAAAATCCTATTTTAACGTTGATACTTCTTCCCTTATTAATTTATTATGGTTAAGGGTAGAGTTAAGTTGCATTTTAACAGAATGAAGTTCCTTTTGTAAAGATTCTTCCTTAACATTACGGTCTTTGATAATCATTCTCATTTGTGTATCAATCATCAGTTCTCGTCCAGTTAGTTTAAATTGGGCCCTTTTTTCATAAACTTCAGCTAATTCTTTATATCTAGCAAGTTTAGCAATTAGGGATGCATTAACAGTATTGGTGGGCTTGTTAGAAGTGACACATTGGGAATCCTGCTCATATATATCATTGGTAATAATCATTATTGCATCATTAGGAACAGAAGATACATCACTATGTACAACTTGGTCTTCGTTGTCCTGCACATACTGTTCAAACGAGATAATATTACTATTACTCGTATATTCAGTATCTAAGTCAACAATGTCATTTGGTTGTACATCATTGTGCATCTCGTATTCCTTATGAGACTCATTTATGTAAACTAGACAATTATCATGATCTTGTACCTCAGAGAGTGTGTCAGAATCATACGATGGACTAGCTTCATTATAAACTGGATCAACATAGGAGAGATTGGACATGAATATTGTCTGAGTAGTAGGAGCTTCATCAACATCAGAGTCGAAGGCATCACATTGATCAGCTTGAAAGATGTTGTCTTCGTTCTGAGCCACATCCTAAACTGGTCCCTCGTCTACATCATCATCAAAAGTGTTTGTTTGTCCACCCGCAAGAAACAATAGCTGCTCCTCATCCAAATCTACTCCATTTTCTTGAGCTTGCATCAACAACATCTTTTCCTTGAAGTAGTCAGAGTTCTGTGGTCGCTTTGGCTGATTGCAGTTCCTTGCTATATGACCAATCCCATTACAGTTGTAACACTTGATTGGTTTTCCTTGCCCAGCATTGGCATTACTAGCTCTGTTTAGAGCTCCCCTATTCCATGCAGCAACAACACCCCTAGCATTGTTTCCTTGAACCCTGTTCTGTATCCCTTGAACATTCTGAAACATAACCCTACCATTCTGCACTGTAGCTTGATTCCGTGTGTTGGAGGAGGTTCTCAATTGATTATTGGTTTAAGGAAATTGTGTTTTGTATTGTTGGGCGAGAAGGGCAAATTGTTTTGTTAAATTTTCAAGCAATTCATCAGCTAAAGAGAAACTTGTATCAAGTTGTGTATTATCAGTGAACTGAGGTTGGTATGTGACTGGTGGAATGTATGAAGGTTGTGGAGGAACTAATGATCATGAAGGATATTGATAAGGTGAAATATTAGACACTAGGGCAAGTGGATCATGTGAGTGTTGGTGGAGTCTTTCCATCAACATCTTGTTCTCATTGGCATGCAACTCATGTTGCTTTAGGTAAGCATACAACTTATCATGATTGGACTCTTTCAAACCCCTGTTTACAAACTTAGAGTTTAGCTGAATTTTAGGCATGGTCATCTTGATATGTCTCATGTCGTTGATTAGCTTGGTAAACCTGACATAGTAGTCATGAATGTTTTCAACCTTATGTTGCCCAAAATGTTCATATACATCGTATAGCTGAGATTCATGGTCATCTTTGGTCAATTCAGAACCTTCCAATAACATCTTTAAATTATCCCAAATATCCTTGGCATCCGTGTTATGGTTAATGAGTTTGTAGATGTCTCTTGGCAAGCCATGAAGAAGGATATTCATTGCACGAATGTCAGCTCTAACTCTATCCTTTCAGCTTGTGAAAGGTCTGCAACCACTCTGTCTCGTTCTGGGCCTAGATAAGGATCATCAGTACCTGTAGCAATCTCATCTCTGCACTGTCCCATCTTGAATGTGCCTTCATCAATAAACTGAAGTATGTACTCTCCATGATCTTTTCCCTTACAGTATAACCGAATTCGTTGTTGCCATGAATCAAAATCAGTCCTGTCAAGCATGGGAGGGCGGGTATCAGAACCGGCCGCTTGAATATCTTTTGACTGATTGGACATTTTAACTGATTGTGAAATGATATGATTGGATCGATCAATGGGTAATGATTGTATGTTAAAAGTGGTAAAGTGAAATTAAGTGTTTTTGTTGTTTTGGTTTGTGAAGTTTTAAGTTTAAAAGTAGTTCAAATGTCAAAGTAGTCCAATAGTCCAAAACAATATCTCAAACCGCTGGAATAGTAATTAAACCGCTACTGTCAAACCGTTATTTTCAAACCGCTACGAATGGTAAACCGCTTTGAAGACGAACTGCCAAACCGCTACCTAGAAATGAAATGGGTAGAGGTTTGTTCCCCAAATCACTATGAGAAATAGTCTTCAAAAAACCTATAAATCGCTATGGTATCAAACCGTTGTTATCACCAAACCGCTACTAGTAGAAGGTGGTAAATTGCTATGAAGAGAAGAGACCAAACCGCTACCAAGAAATGAAATTGACAGAGGTTTGTTTCCCAAATCGCTATGAGAAATTATCTTCAAAACCTGTAAACCGCTATGATTACCAAACCGCTACTATTAAA